>JABUQX010137000.1:0-24791 GCA_015478945.1 Trachelipus rathkii
TCTTATAGTCACTCAGATGACTTCACTCAAACTATTATGCATATTTATAATATAGTGAGTAGTTTAAATCATATAAACTTATTTTAAAGTATATACTTTTAGTACACCAATCCATATATAATAAATCTAGTGATAGTATACATTATATATATATATACAATTATATATATTTTTAGAACCTGTCATGATTTTTTGCATTAATCTAATTAGGCTCAATTCAATACTAAATATTATTATTGAAAACTTTTAGTAAGAAAAAATCTCAAAAAAGTTGAATGAATAAAAGAAACTCAATACAAATTATGGATCATTTATATTATAAAGTTGATATATTTACTATTAAAAATTAAATTATATACCTATAAAGATATAAAAATATATATCAATTATTAATTTATTATAAACACTACTAAACCATATTTGCTAGTTTAAAAAGAGTATACAATTTTTTATTCACATTCGAGAAACGGTTTAAATCAAGATTCACACTGTGACACCGCGCATGAAAGCCGCTCACAGTGCGTGAGATAGGTGCACCAAAGATAAGGCACTCAAGAGACATCAATTGAAAACATTCAGACTTAGAAATAAACAAGAAATTTAGAAATAAGTAAAAGTGGCACATAACAAACTACCCGAATCAGGAATCAACACCCCCCAAACACAGCGAGTGCGACGACATCTCCGACAACAGACACCTAACCTAAAGAGATGCCCCCCCCCCCAAAAAAAAAAAAAAAAAAAAAAAAAAGTAAAACTTACAGAAGCTAAATACAGAAACCAGAGTTGACGAAAGACCCGAGGAAAAACATTTGTCAGCAGAGAGGCATATAAAATTGAATTTTAGAACAGCAAACCAGACACAGAAAGACCAGACATATGCGACAGACACACAGACAGACAGACAGCACACAGACACACAGACATACAGACAGAAAGAAAGACAGACAGAAAGAACAACAGAAAGACAGACAAACACTGAAGAGCAGAGCACCAAGAGGGAGAGAGAAGAGAAAAAATTCCTATATTACCAATGGGACGGGTGTACTTATAGACCATGGATACATAATTACTACAAATTGTTACCATATTTCGCAGCTTTAATAAGTAGGTTTGCTTTAATAATCTGTCTCAAGAATATTTTAAGGATGTCTTTCTTCCCTATGAGAAGCGGAAATGAACAGTGGGTTTAGAGAGGGCATTACAGTAAAATAGATTATTCATGTTGAAAATAAAAATAGAGAAATTTGACGTATGTTTTGAATGTGAATGCCTTCATATTTTCTTTAGCTTAATTAAAGTTATCATAAATACATTTTCTCTCTTTCTTATGTTTTAAATATATGATAATTTTAAAATTTAATATTACACCACATTTCTTATGAATGAATGTGTAGTTATTGATACACATGACATATTAGTCGCGTCTTGTAATAATAAACCCAAATGTTATGAACTAATGGTCACTATTCAGTGTAATATATATTACTATCTGAATCATGCACGGTATAAACCACGTACTATTTAAATTACCATTATTAACATTAATATATATTATAATTAATTATTACATATTTATAAAAGATTATTGGAAAAAGATTATTATGATTGATTATCTAACATTTTAACTGGATTAGATTATTATCACCTAAATTTTAACCTATTAATATTTATTTGGGATTATCTATTCGTAAATTAAAATGAGTCATATAATTATTATTATGGTGTATGTGATCTCATTAATTATTATCTATTTTAGGTGTATTAGTAGTTAGTAGGTATTGAGGGTAAGTATTGTAAATATTATGTAAAGAGCTAGTAGTAGATAGTTATGTAAGAGCAGTAAGTCAGTAGATTTTTAGTAGTAGAGTATGTAAGTTATATTAATTAGTTATTTTCTCATGTATTTTTTTATAACTGAAACTAAATATTTAACATTATTCCTTGGTTATTTTAATCTTGACTTTACTTTTTCTCTAATTTATAAATTTTTTGCTTTTATATTTATTTAAAAGAAGAACCATCAATAAATAGATAGATAAGTTCAAAATATCATAATATGTTATAATATTTCGCTCCAATAAAGATATATAAATGTCTTTGATTTACTTCAAAGACCTCTAGTATTTTGGCAAGAGCACACATTATTCAAGAATTATTTTCAATTGTTGTAATTAAACAAAAAAAAGTTAAAAGCAAAGAGGAAAAATATTTATATTTTTCGTACGTTTCCAATTTTGTTCCTTTAAAATATTTATAAGCAATTATTATAGGAGAGCATTTGTCATCATAATTATTCCTACCAGTTTTCATAATATTTCTATTTATCTTTTTCTCCCTTTGCTTTAAAGGTCGCAAGGGAAATTCTCCTTTCTTGATAAAAAGCCCAAATATAAATAATAGTCTAATCAACTTTAATCATATCTTATTAAATTATAGGAAAGAATATATAATTTATAATAAGTGAGAGGATTTAATATTTACAATGAATGGAAGTTACTATAATTTATTGGTTATCATCTAAATTTAAGTGAAACAACTTATATATATTAAATTATTTGAAAATGATATTCAATTAATCTATCAATAAATAAATCTCATAAACATTTTACGGACATACATTTTTTTCTTGTTTAGGATGATTAACGTATACACCACACGGAGTTGGGAGATATACCTTTGTTAATAGGAATGGGTTATTTAAGAAACTCACATATTTCTTTTTGGTATATATATATATAAAATTATATACATTCACATGAAAAATTATAATTATATTTTATAATTTATGGTTTTATACTTCATAAATAAAATAATAATAAATTAAACAAAATAAAGAAAGAGAAAAGATATATATATATACTTTGTTTGAATTGAACTTAATTATTGTTAGTAATAAACAAAATTACATTCATATTTAGTTTTTTCACTTATCTATTTTCATCTTTACTCTCATCTAATTCTTTATTTCATGTCCCATTCACCTTAACATTAATTCAGAATTTAAGTATTTTTTAATTAAATAATATATGTTTATTTTAATTATGTTGATTAATTATTTCATTATTAAAATTATAATGTATTTAACATAGATTAAGAAATTAGTTATATAATAATTATCTATTATTAATCTATTAGCGATTATTATTTAATTTATATAAATACTTATTTCACATTAGGTTATGTCATTAGATCGCACCTATTACTTTTAAAAAAAATTATTAATTATTTGTCAATTAATTTTATTAATTATTATTATTTTATACATTTATTATATTAATTATAATTATATTTTTAATTTATTTTATAGTAAAATTATTTATATTATTATTTATTAATATTATTATTATTATTATTATTATTATTTATTCTTATTATTATATTATTTAATTATTATTATTTAATTATCTTTAAGTATTTATTTTAGATATGATTATAATTGCTTTAATGTAGTATTTTTTTTCTATTATATATTATTAATTTTTATTCATTTATTAACTAATTGACTATCATTAATCATTATATCGTTATCTTGCTACTCTTTATACTTTTATCTTCTACCACTTTCTCTAATCATAACTCTGTCCGCTGTTCTTTTAGTCGGTTTAATAGCTTCATTCTTCTTTTAAATTTATCACTTTCTCCCTCCAACATACTCTTAATGGTCAATTCTTGCAGGAATTGTATAAATTTTTGTGCATCTGAACACTTCCCCATCTTCATCCTTGTGCATTTATTCAATTTTCAATTTACATTGAATCATTTTCATTTTTCATTTTGTCATTTTCTTTTCCATTTATCATTTTCATCTTCCCAATTCCATAAACTTCTTTGAATTTTTCATGTCTTATCTTGGATATTCTTTATACAATACATATTACCTCCGCATATAATCTAATATCTTTAATCTCTTAATCAATGGTTCAATCTCAGATATATTTTATATAGGAAATTTATTAACATTAGTATAGTAGTATTGTTGGAGGTAATCTTCTCTCGAATTAATCCTCCATTATTCTAAATTGTTATTTGAATTATTAATTATGTATCACTAAAGGGTATTAAATTCATGGAGTTATTTCTCATCACTCTATTAATTATCACTCTTTTCTATTTAGTTATTTTGTTTCTTATTAGCTCCTACTACTATTCTTCGAATTCTTCACTATTCCACTTAGCTCTTATCTAGCTTTCATTATAATACATTATAATGAATGCTTTATTATAATATATAATAATATTTATATTTCATATATTATAATAAAGCATTGAGTCTGGACTTTGATTAAATGCCAGAATATTGTAGAGTGAGTGAGTGAGTAACAGTAGTTAATGGCTATCTCCATATTTGATATTATTTTAGTAAATCTGCATTCATCTTATATATAGCCAATCCTAGTAAGCATAACGCCTCTTAAATCTCATTAATTTGATAATTATATTTTCATTAATATTAGTTAGTTTATTATTTTCTATAGGATTGATTATTATTATTATTTTTAGAAATATTATTGAGAAAAGCATTTACGGTCCTTAAACGTTAATTTAGAATTTAATAAAATATGTTAACACAACAATATTAATTCATTGGCTTATTATTATAATGATCATTTATTTATTATATATTCAGTGTTTGATTATTTTTTACTCTATATAATTATTTATTATTAATATATTTGATTTTTTAATTTTTTATTTTATTAATATGTAGTTATTATTACTTAATTACTCACTTTTATTACTTTGGAATGATATATATAATATTATTTTCAATGTAGCAACTTTTAAGCTCGAAGCAATGCTAACATATGTCTATCTTATCTTTTATTCTCTGATTGAGGTGAACATTATTATTTATATATTATTATTATATATATTATTATTTTATTTTATTTAAATATTTACTATTATTTTAAATTACTATAGAGGTAATTCATAACTAAATGTAATACGCATGTAGAGAACATTATAGTTTAAAATTCTGATTTGATTATTTAGAATTTTATATATGTATTATAGTAGGCCGTCAAACGAGGGGCGAGCCTATTATATATTTAACTATATTTCATGGTGTAGATTTGAAATAGAAAAATTAAAAAACCATGTGGTTGCAGACTTTAATAGTGAAAAAAAAATTACAGTCTCTGCAAAAAGTTGTATTAGTTTTAAATCATAGCTCGTTCCAATTCCATTTGTTCTTTTCGGTTATATGTCGATCTCATTTCAGGCCCTCTAGTTCAGGTTCTGATATGTTCTAAATCTTATTACCACACAAAGAGAAAATCTAAAGAAAATTACTGGACAATCTTTTCAGTGTCCTATATTCGGTCATAAAAGAGACTCATATTATTATCGAGCTAGCCGAAGGACCAAAAATTCTTATGTTTTTTTTTTTTTTTTTTATAACATAGAATGAAAATTTTAAACTTTAAGCAGTAAATTAATATTTTTTTCCTAAAGGAAAATCATTTTCATTTTGTTTTCATGGTCATTATTATTTTTTTTAACAGTAAATCGCTGTGATTGCCAAATTCACAAGAAATTCAAAAAAATTGCATAAAAAAATTGATTATAAAATTATTTACAACTCACTATAGAGATAAAGTAATTATTTTGTTTTTTTCTAACGATGTAGACAACCACGTTCCTTTTCTTTTAACTTAATGTTATTCTTTCCACCTCTCATATTTTTTTTACGAGCAGTATTAATTTGGGCTCCTGTAATTTGGTAAAAACTACGACAGGAGAGTGTAGTATTAGCCTCTTTCGGTCCTGCGTCTACTATTTGTGTGAGACCATAACATTATGAGGTTATTTGGGGTGGAGGTGAGTGGGTTTCCAAATTCATTATTATTATTCCTTTGATTTTTTTGATTACTTTACTATAATTCATTATTATTGATTAATTACCTTAATTTCTTATCAAAATTTTTGATCTATTTAATTGAAATAATTATTCATTATTATTATTATATTATTTACTTATTTTGATACCTAAACATATACATTTAACATAAAACATTTTACAAATACTACGATTTCACTTACTATGAGCTATTTAACATTTCGTTTAGTTATATTATTTATTAAATTTTAATAAACTTTTATAATTTTTTTAATAAATATCATTATTATAGTTATCTTATATATTAACTTTAAGTGTTTTAAACTTTTTATAGTGCAATCATCTCTTATTATTTCATAAATCTTTATATAATTATCTTATCTTGCGTCATTATTCCTTGTGATTTTGCGTTATTATTATACTATGAACCAGTTGGACTCCCACACTACAATTTTGGAATGGGCACTCATTTATTAAAAAAAACCTGATTCTCTTTAAGTTTCTCAAAAAATAATTTTCTAGTCTTCATTAAAAAAGTTAAGGTGTAGTTATGTGGTTTTTATTTGTAAATAATTAAAAGAGAGTAGAAACGTAGTAAACCTTATTAGTATGTTTCTAATTCATTACCTGTAACATTTGTTGTCCAGTTTATTATTTTAAGAGAAATATGAAATTTAATTCTCATATTTCTTCTATTTAGAAAATTGATAAATTCTATATTCGAAGGTTTTTAATATATATATACACCATACGCCTATTATCATAATTGGCAATATTATCAATTACTGACCGAATGAGCCGTAGAGTTTATGGTTCGCATGAATTAAGGTCAATTCTATTGGCTATCAATATTATATCGTATTTATGTCAATAGTTAAAAATTTGGTTGTGTGTTATATGGGAGACAGTCATGTACGTTGTTTCAAACTGGTTAAAGACCATTAAAAAATTATGAATTTGCTATATAGAAAAAAAGACTTACGTTTTTTTTCTATAGTTTGTGATGAGCTTGCAAAATTTAACTTTTTGGAAAATATCTAAGTACCACTTTTATTTAACTTTGATGTTTCTGTCGATTTCGGACGTTAAATATTTATTATTGTTGTGTCACAATAAGTGTTGTTATATATAGTATATAGAAGTTGTTGTCTTAGTATGCAGTGTGAATGGGCATGAGAAAATAGAAGTGATTCTATATTACAGTTAAGTCTAATATATGATCATATCCATACAAGATCATAATACGAGATTTAATTTATCTAATATAGGTAAAGGAATTTCCAATTATAATGTATTAAAATTATTTAATTTTATTATCCATAGAAAATAGTTATTTCCAGGATTTTGTATTATAATCCTCACAAGTATTAACTCAAGAGAACAAGGCAAGGAGTATCCACTGATACGACAGTAAAAAAAGCATTCTATTATGTTACGGATCATAGACCGAGCAATAATTTTTTCTAAAGGAAATAGGGGGCTGTATGGGTGGACTATTGAACAGTTTATTTTTTTATCATTTTTTTTATATTTTCTTTATTTTGGTAGCGCAAATTTATTTATATTTTCTCAGGGAAATAATCCATTTTTTTAAACAAAAATTATTTTTCCCCCACTTTTAGGTGGGTGGTAGCATGCGGGACCGACATGTGGGTGTGGAAATCGTAGAGTGGGGGGGTGAGTACGTTTCATATACCCACGACGCGGTATGTCTGGAAGGAGAGACCTAAATGGATCCACCGGAACACCCATCAAGAACAAAAGAGCGGGGGTTCGAGACCATCCCGCAGGGGGGAGTTCAGTCACACCTCTCGCCGCTCCACCGGAGAGCGAACCGCACCCTGCAACTCACTTGCGAGTATACCCTATTGTATTCGTACTCTGTAATATAGGTTTTTAATAATAAAAAAATTATATAAAATTTATCTTCTCAAAAACTACTGGAGTATTTACTTAACTAACGAATCCCATCAGGGTAGATAATACCGCCAAAAAGAGCGGAGTTTCATGAGTTCTACCTGAGCCTTCATACTGGCAACGACAGGGGGGACTCTCCCCCCCTCCATGGCGCGTATTGTCTCCGTGAACAATCCGTGAGTCTTATTCGTGAGTCTGGGTCTTGCTGCTGGGGGTCCCTCCCGAGTATCATTAACTACCACTGGTGGTTAATGAAACGTTCCCCCTCTGTACCACCGTCGGATCGAGCCCCCCTATAAAAAATCAGAGAGATAAATAAAAAAAAGTCTAAAATATCCCATCTTAATATTTCTCGGTAATATAATACATACCTAAATATTTATTATACCATGTAAACGAGCATCGCTATGCCCAACAAGAAATATACCTCCAAAATACTAGCTGTTAACATCAAAATCTAACAGCAAGAGATCATAACTAAAGTATTATCTCATATCATTCAGATGGAAAAAGTAGAAAAAGTTATGAAAACGCCTCGAGTTCAAATTTGACTTAGAAGAGCGAGGTGCCATTTAAAAAACATATAATTTGCTTATATTAGATTTGAGGTAATCCTTACAAAAGTTAGTGTCAAGATTATTAGCCACTCTTATTGCTTGATGCAGCAGCAGGAAAATAGAGTGAGAGCTGACATTCCTCGAATACTAGACATAACCTTAATATGGTCTGTAAAGGAATGATGAATAAAGAGAATGGTTAGCAACAATCTTAATTAACAATATGATGAATACCAGTTATTATACTTATCCGTTTTGATGTATAATTAATAAAAAGAATATATGTAATCAAATACCATGGTTATAGGAATCATTCGCTATTATATTAAGGATTCAGATATGAACACAATAATAAACAATTAGAGTTTAAGTTAGAGCTGCATATAATTTTTTGAATTAAATAAATATGGATATAGATAATTTCTAAAAAGTTATTTAGCGAAGATTTATTTATATTGAGCGTTGTCATTACAGATAAATAAAGATATTTAATTCTTCCATTAAGCCTTAATTCGATCTAGACTGTGGAGGATAACCCCTAACATAAAAACAGTCGGTTTATAAATATTCATAAAATTAATACAATAATCCATAATTTTCCTTACTGACTGGTCCATATTTATTTTATATATTTTCAAATATTTCCACAATCAAGAGACCTTCCTGGATAATCTCTATATAGCTCATCTGATCACAAGAAAATGACCTTTATTTGTATCCTGAGAACGGTAGTGAACATTTTTTTTGATATCACCATGAAAATGTATCTCAAGGAAAGTATTATGAAAAGCGAAAGAATGACCTCTATTTTGGAGTTCATGAAGTCGAAGAATTTGAAAGGATATGATCAGTAAATGCATTTTGTGAAAAATAATGACAATATTTACATCAATTTTCTGATATTTATTATTCCATTAAATGATTGTAAATTTGTATTCGACTGCATGATAAATAGACTAGCAGTCAATCTTTAATCTAAAGATGGAAGAATATTTCAATAGAGATTCCTCTTTACTTTTAAAAGGATATTTCCATTATTATTTGACATATTTCAGCAAATATGAACGTTAAACATTTACTTTCCGTCTTATTAATATAATGGAATAAACAGAATCAACATAAAAGTTGAATATATATATATATAATATATATGATATATTATATAATATATATATATATATTTATATATATCTATTATATATATATATATATATTATATATATTTTATTTAATATATATATAATAATATTTTAATATATAAAATATACTATATTCAAAGTGACAAAAAGTAGTGTTGATGAAAATCAGAACGGATGAAAATTTAGCCTTCTCGATCTTGCAAGTCTAAATTTATATATTATATTTATTAATTAATAAGTATATTTAAGTTAGTAATATATATAATTGTCAAACAATATATTTTCAAATAATAGTATAAACCAAATTATCTTTTTTGTAAAAAACATTTTAAATAGATTAATATAATATGGTATAGTAAAATATTTTTATATTAAGGAATAATGATACTAAATATATCGTATCATCTCCTTCAATTTTAATTTGGAATCATAGTAAATATCCTCAAAATATATTTTATACATATTTATATGCGTATATGGTATTATAGATACCAACCCAAATATATACCCAAAATAATAAATTAAAATCATACATACACGCTTAATACGATTTACACCACAACGGTACAACCACCTTATCTATTGCATCTTGTCGATTGAAAATGAATTCTGAAAATTAACATACCGCATTTCATAAAAGCCATACCAAACGTAAGTGATAAGTATTACCCACACTTATAAAATAATTGCTACTAAAGACGCAATACAAACACTGGTAAATAGAGCGGCTGATAATTCCAAAAAATTATTCTATCTTAAGATCGTATCAACATCTGCCAAGTAACGTAAAGCATGGTGACAATTGAGCAACAGAAGCTATCTACAATTATGAGGAGCAAAAAATTTTAATATCCCATTTTAACAGTTATAATATTTGGGATTACTTAATTCAATAACATGTGTCTGCCATCGCTGTATAAATTTAAAAAAACAACTAATAGGACTTATGTCACCATGCATCAGGATCTAACATACCCTATTGTGATTGATTTTATTCGACTCAAAATAAGCGTAAGTTTAATATATATGAAATAAAATTTGACATTATAGCTTAATTCGGAAGAGATAATGGAGTAAGAACACTATATAATTTATATTTAAATATATATATTATATATATAAATATAGAATTATATATATATATATTATATGCGTAAACAGGTGAGAATCAAATTTAAGTAATGTTTATATAATAATTATTACAAAATTGGCAACCTTGGGGTTTTCTCTTTTTAAAATTGGGGCACCCATGGTTTTCCCATAGGGTGAATAAACGAAAACATCATATCTCGTTATGGCTTTCCCCGGGCCGTATCCAGTCCGCGCCCCGCCCACAAAGAAACCTTCATTTCTTTCTGTTTGTTTAAGGGGAATTTAGCTCCTAACATTACCTGTGGATTATTGTTAATCTATGGTAAAAGAAATAAGCATGGCTCTCGTGTTTGTTTACTAACATAACCCTTGTTAAGCATGAGATAAGCCTAACGTAGTAGGCTATAGATTAGAGAAAACTAGATTGGGGAATGGTTCCAGTCGAAAATAAATCTAGGCATTTTAACTTTGGAGAGGGCTGCAACTTTTTTCCTAAAGAAACCAGTTTTTAAAGCTATTTATTATTATTTTTTTTAAAGTAAATCCTGTTATTTTTATAAAAGTGGTGAGACCTCTGTGCCTATTACCAAATTTTTTTTTTGTTATTGTTTTTTGATGTTATAATTTTTTCCAACGAAGGCATACGCCATCCCTCTAATGTCAACTTGGCTACTTATATTCACGCTAATTGGCCAAGCAATAAAGATCAACAATTTTTCTATTTATGACCCCAAGAAAAGTTTCTATAACCATAGTTTTAACCACTTCTGAAGCTAGGCAAATATTTAATTAGCAAAATTTAAAAAAAATTAACAAAAATTTAATTAACAAAAGCTAATTGACAAAACAATTATCAATCATCCATTCCAAACTAGTTTACTAGGAGTAGGGATTGGAGACATAAAACCTCAATTCTCAAAAGTTAACACAAAATGCACTTAAACAAATTCAACAGGTTATGTTTCTCAGTTAATTCAAATTAAAATTATTCCAAAATTTTAAACATATATTATATATAATTATTTGAGTTTTGTGAAATAATAATACTTACTGTAATAATGGCTAGTAATGAAGCTTTGTTGGAGTTATGTAACCCGTCAGACAACTGTTACCTAGGACCGGTCTGATCTAAATATTTTCCGTCTCTTCATTTACAGCCTTCGGTATATTCGGCACATTTTTGCTCTTGTTCTTTTCTCATGCTTTGTGACTAATATTCTCATGTAAACATGTATTATAGGCGTAATTACTTTAATCAATATACAATGTATATGAGATTTCAATTGGTGGACGGTTTCCACAATTATTTCTCTTATGTCTCAATCACTAACTTACTATTACCATATCATAGTTTTGATTAGCAACACCATCGACTTCCAAAAATATTACCAAAAAAACAAAATTAGAATGTGAATTAAAAAAAAATTATTTTAATTCACCGCACCAACACCGCGATATGCCTGCGTCTGATCCTTCTATTTAACAGTCAACTTGGCCTCTTATAGCTCTCATCCTTATTTTCTTATCTAAAGAATATTTGTAAACTCACTTCTTAATCTTGCTCACTTCTGAGAGACCACACTGGAATTCTCATTCTCTCTTTCCGCTCGCCAAAGTACGGTTTCGAGCTAACTCAAGGTCTACTGGCTGATCACTAGCTTTCGCTATGGTTAATTACCAAAACAGAATGTTATGGAAAAGTGGAAAAAAATTTATAAACAGGTAATTTTTTGAACTTATTGGTTTTCGATTACTTGATTCCGCCTCATGTATTATCTATCATGAGGGACTTAGCGTAAGGTAGTCCGCATTGAACATAGGTTCTCAAAGCATTTGTTAGCGCACCCGAGATATAATTGGCATTATTGCAGTCATCTGAATTATGAAGTCTCTCCCAGCTCCCCTCCTTATGGGTTACCATATCCTATAACTACTTCTGAACTATACCCTTATGTTGCTTAAAGCTTACATTCCAAGTCAAGCTCAATATCGCTGTGGATTGATTGTTGTTTGGAGCCACTCCTCCTTAAACTTACAATTTCTGTAAAAGCAATATCCATGTATTTTGGTTTCTCCAGAAGTGGGGTCTTGTGCGGGGATATCTCCTTAGCGCGGGGCGGTTCC
This sequence comes from Trachelipus rathkii, assembly GCA_015478945.1. Taxonomy (NCBI): domain Eukaryota; kingdom Metazoa; phylum Arthropoda; class Malacostraca; order Isopoda; family Trachelipodidae; genus Trachelipus; species Trachelipus rathkii. The sequence continues at coordinate 12,675 of JABUQX010137000.1, forward strand.
TAAATACTTGAGCGTTTCTCCATCAAACCTCAGTATCTTCTCGGTACGCCTGATCACTCATCAACTCTCTTTATCTTTCATCTCATTTACTCCTGATATCTCGTTTATTTCAACTATTTCTATTTTCATTCCACATTTGTTTTTTTTTTTTAAACTATAATATTCACTAGCTCTCATCCATGAGTGAAACTCTAAAGAGAATTTTCCTTCTTCGATAAAGGGGGGGTAAAATCCCATTGAGGGAAGATTTTGGATAGATATTTTACCGATTGGGGTCGTCTATATCGGCGTGTCCTCGGTAATTCGAATTTCTACTTTTAAATAAGCTTCTAACTTCTTACATTTTTTAATCGTGCCTCTGCTAAAACACCCTTACTAGACTTTCTAATTGTCTTTCGATCGGTTCGTTCATCGGTCTCTAACCTGGTGGGGTTACAGACAATCACTTTTTTAATTATACCATCTTGGCCTTTTATATCATTAACGAACAAAGGAAAATAAGTAACTTTTTGGAACCTCGTTCTTCACGGGTCTATCTAACGTGTTGCAATAGGCGAGTAGCGGACCTCAAAGCAAATACTGGCCACGCCCTTCTGTTTTTTAGACTTTGCGGAGATTTTGTTCTTATTGCCTCTTTCTCAGTTTCTGGGAACTAGGCAATATAACATCAGGCGTGCGTCATTCGCCCTTGTATGTTTGGAGTACTCGGAAGCGCTGTCTTTTCAAAATTTCCAATTCTTTGTGGGGGGCATCTAGGGGTTTTTCACAAAACCGGTTTCTAAATTTGGACAAGTGTCGGGAGGTTCGAAGAGCTAAAAGTGCTTAATATAGACTTTGTTCTGATAAGGATACTTCCCTCCTTTCGGAGTAATTCGGGCTTGACCCTTCTGGTGACATGATGTCTTTTGCGCGTCGCGACATGTTCTGGTGTGGGTCCCTTTATCTATTTTTCCTATAGGTACCTTTGGCTATTTTTACTTATTGGGTGGTTAACCTTGATGAAACCATTTGTTCGATGGGTTGTAAAAGTGCAGCTGTGCAAGGTTTTTCCCGAGGGGTGGGGGGAACATTACCACGGGGGTCGCGTATCCTACTTAGGTTTATGTCCCATTAGTACCACTTATACATTCCTTAGTTCTGGGCCCAATGGCTATGGACATTTATTAAGGGGTAAAACATGTTACGCCTTTACGACGCCGCTCGGTAGTCAAATGGGGTGCTCGTTTAATCAATAAGTCATCACTACTTTGGGATGTGTGTTGAGTCATGTTGATATTTGAGAGTAAAACTGCCAATTGAGTTTTTGGGGGGCTATTTCTGTTGCTGGGCTTTAATCCCTTCTTTCACTGCCCCAGGCAATTCTGTTTACTCGTCGCGCCACTTATTTTCTGGTTCCATCCCCTTGCAAGATTCTAATCCTGCAAGAAATTTATAATATGTTTCCTCCTCTCCACTTTAACAGCCGAATTTAGCGTTCTGTGATCATCTGCGTAGATTTAGCGCGTAGTGGGGGAGGTGAAACATGTGGTTAGGCGTGCAAAACACCGAGGGACCCGGTTTTCCTTTGAGGATAGGAGTTCTCTGAACCTCGATGAGTGGTTAAGGTGACAACTGTAAACCATTAGAAGAGGAATTACAAAAAAAATGATTTCAAAGTGTCGAAATTAATAATATTTCAGGAGTAAATAATTTCTCTCTATTAACATACAACCCCTCTTATTTATTTTAAACCCACCACAATAATTTTTTAAAAATAAAAACTGATCAATGCGAAAAGTTCACGATTTAATTTTCAAAAAGAGGGAAATACTACTTACTATAACTAACCTATTTCTCAGTTAATTAAAATATCATATTATGATATTCGGGTATAAGAATAATATTTATATTATATTTTTAATTTTTAATGGTTAATGAATGCATGTCACACAAAATAAAAACGTATTATGGATTATAAATATATTATTTAGTTACAAATATTTAATAAAATTATATTTATAAGTATAGGTATATTATAGTAATAATATTATTAGTAGGGGTATTATAGATAGTTCGTTAAAATTTATACCTAAAGTATAGGGTAAAAAAATACCTATATAGGGTATTTTTATTAACGCTATATTATACCCAAAATATAATATCGATGATTGGATTAATAAAACGGACAGTTTTGATCATACATTTGGGATAGAGCTCCCCTATTAGACTCTGAGGTGAATTAGCTCTGGCGGGCTTCATGCCGATACAATTAGTGGGAAGCTTGTGAATCGAGAGTTGAATAAGGAAGAGTTATGAGAGCAAGTTCTCATTTACTCTCTTCGGGAAAAACAAAAAAATCTTTAATGCGGTAAATAACATTGAGTAATAGGTTCATCGTGTTTGGCTGTCCTCTTTAGCTCTATTGGCTCACGCTAAATGGGCAAGTAGACGTATCGGGGGATGGAATTATATTTATTATCGTTGCTCTATCACTCTTTCTTTAGCTTATGGGGGTTTCATTCTTGAAGTTTTTTACGAGAAACTCTGTTGCAGTTGTAGATTATTACATCTTTCGAGGTTTTACGAGAGCAAACGAGGGCTTTCATGGCTTTAAACTGACAGGAAGTCATTATTGGTTTCTCTGCGGAATTAAACTTATCTCTAACGAAACTTTTCTTGTATTTTATTCTGCTTCTGGGCTCCCGGTTAACCCCTAATTTATTTGATTTTCTGAATGGTTCTGCTTGCTAATAAATGCGTATTGCATGATTTAAGTCCGAATCTTTTCACGCGTCCTCTGATCTTTCTCTACGGTCATTTCTTCAATCACCGATTGGTGGACGGAAACTATTCTGTGCAATCATCGCTCTTTCTTTCTCTTACCTAGTTTCTATTACCTCTTCCTCCCGGGGTTCCTCCTCTCTGCGCTCCTCAATTCCAAAAGGTGTCCTAGTGCATATGTCCTGTAGATTACCTTTAATAGATCCGGAATGGTGGCTTATAGTGGCTTCCTGAAATACTAAATGAACGCTAGGAAGCGTGAGTGGAAAATCTTGATGTGGGCGAGTTAACTTTCCTCCTACCGATTTTTTGAGGAAGTGTAAGCTTTTCCGTAGAACTTTCCATGAACACGTTCGCGTCGTATTTCAAGCTATATTCCTCTTAATTACATCTAAACTATGCTAGCCTCATGACTTATACACCGCTCGAGTGTGGTTGGAATCATAACGGCGTTCATAAGTCCAACCTTTTATTCTAGAAGATAAAGAATGCCCACCTTAACTGATTTCGCTTTTTAACAAATTATTCTGCCCTCATTAACCTTGATCTCATCTTTGATAGTTGGTTGCTATGCATTGTTAAACTATCGGGGAAAGAGCCATCTTAATAGAGAATTACCCTTTCATCATTTCCGCCAACTCAGCTTGGGTGCTTTTTTATGATTCATCTAGGGAATTACGTTCTTTCTCGCTTTTTTTCTGTCCGATCTATTGCTCGGAGTCAAGCGTTAGCTTTTCGCTCTCCTACGTAGAGTCTAACTAAGCGATAGGTATTTTTTCTCTGGGTCCATTACTCGAAATCCTCTATTGATTTTATCGGCTTCTATTGAGAACACCACTACGGGGTTATATTATCTCGTGGTTAGTGGGCTTAATTAACTTAATATCGTCTCTAGAGAATTTTTACAAGGTGTGGCACGGCTTCCCTGCTCTCCACGAAGCTCGGGGCTTCTTTGAGAGTAATTCACTGGGCTTACTCTTTGCTTACGTGATATTCTATTGTCATTCATTATTCAAAGTTCCGTTCAATATCGCTGTTGATGATGTTTGGCCAAGACGAAGGACCATTCTGTTACCTTATTTCAGTCAATAGTAAAGAAGTGTTCCATACAAATGGAGAGTCAACTGTCTTATCTTTCCAATTCTACTATTTTTTTATCCTACTTCTAATAATCATTTATATTGGCTTCATGCACTTACACATCTAGATCTATACACCCGGATATGTCGGTCATGACTCGACGCTTATTTCTATTATCTTACAACTCATTTGGCGGAAGGATTCTGACGAGGATTACCGCTCTTTTTTATTTTCTAAAAATTGGCGTAATTTTAGTTCCTCTAAATTTATTTTTCTCGTTTACTTCCTCGCTGACATATAAACTAAGAATTTATTCCGGTTTTGGGATTTCGTCTTAATCGAGGACAGAGACCTGAGTGTAACAATTCTTTAGAGAACACCACAACTGCTAACAGGGGGAAATTCTCCACTTCCGCTACACAAACACGTTACTAAAGAAACGTCATGATTTTCGTTTTTCGAACGGTGTGCTGTCGTTTCGTCTCTCGCTTTTGACAATATAAATTTTAATCATTTCCTACTCTTTGACCATTATTTAACCATCCATAACAAAAAAATTGTTTTGAAACGCGTTTTCATGGTGTTGCTACATCCCTTCGCACGACAAAACCTGCCGTTGCTTTAGAAAAATATGACTTGGAAATTCATAACGCAGTTCAGATTCAAAAAAAGAAGCGGGTGAGTAGGTTAATCTGTTTGGACATCGGGAAGTTACTTTTGTTGTTACTTCTTATTTTGCATATATATATCTACTGTGTTTTAGGGGGGGCTATTTAATTCTATCTATATACAGTAAATAAGTGCAGGGTATCCGTTGATGTTTAAAAAAAATTTTGGACCCCGTTGGAAATCAATTAGGATTCAAGCCAGCGACAGGTGTTCTTCAGATTGATACACCTATCTAAACCTGGCCAATGGGGGCGACGGGTAAACCATTTAACGGAGCGGCCCGTCGGATTATGCATTAAGTTAGGGGTTGAAAACTATTATTTAATCCCTGCGCACCGCGGATTGAGTTTGCGGTGTGATTAGTTAATGGTATACAAAAATCCCCGACGACATAGTCTCGTTTGAATTTTAGATGCTGGGTCTTCTTTACACTAGTCACTTTATTTGACCTAATACTGTTCTGTATTTTCCAAATATATGGGCCGTCATTCCATCTTCTGTATTATAGCTGCTGAATACTAATCTCCCGCGAGCATTTAAAGGCCTTTAGTGTCGCGAATGTGGTGCTCATTGTCTGCGATATTTGCTTTCTAGAGGGTACTTTTTTGAGCGGTATTCTAACCCCCTTGACATAGGGCTCTGTCCATGGGGTGGTGACGAACTTATTATATACTTAGGGTTAGCTATTAATAAGTGAAAACTCTCACTCTTAAACCCCAAATATTTATTTAGGGTTAGAAAAATATTGATACCTAACCCGAATATATTCAAAATTAATATCAATAGTAATTCTAATAGGGAATAAGTGAGTAGTGGAGGTATCAAGGTAGGGCAAGGTTTTTGGATTTATATACCGATTTACTGGCTTTATAAGGGTAAATGTCAATGATATAGTGTAACAATTTATTTAGAGTCTTAATAAATATTCTGTATGACCTATTGTTACTTCATGGAAATATATAGGTGTTATTACATGATAAGAAAGCGATGAATTGAGTAGTGTATGTGTGTACTAGGAGTTAAAACAAAATCTCATCATATTTATGTTAATTTTCGTATGTAACTAATCTTTTAAAGCGCAACACAAATTTTGTAAATCACAGAGCAATAGAGATCTGGTTATTGTTCAATAATTATTTTAGGTATATTAAATAATATATTTTAACTTAATAAATCAATAAACATAATAATAAAATATATAGATAATATTTATACCCTTTATATTTATTATTTAATTTTTTATGTTTTATTTTACTCGTAATGGTATCACGTTTTAATTCAAAATCTATTTTCCGAAAAAAATTATTCATACCATATATAATATAGACTCTGGGTAAGTAAAAACCTATAGGTAATATATATAATAGCACACCCAAATCATGGCCGTATATTGCTTTATAACATTATATATATATATATCATGTTTATTAGCGTATACTAACACCGTACGGTGCACTATACCATGGGACTTATCCGCTATATACGTTGTTATACGGCCCGTGAGTAGTAGATAACTAGTGAGGTGAGTATCTCACTTACGCCCTGAGAAATCCCACGGTTACTTTGATCACTGACATATATATCAATCACACCTATACTACTAAGCCTTACGTGAGTCAAAATCTGAGGAGCAATTTACTAAACCTAAATTCATTAATTAGTATCGAGATTCCACACTTCTTATACACCATAATTATATTACCACACCAAATAGCATACTGCTCAATTTACATTTGACGGAATAGAGCTATTAAATAGTTATGTGAGCTTTATCGAAGTCACCAGCTCCAAGATTTGCGTGCCAGGCGAGACTTTTTTTCGACTAGATAATAATATACTAAAATAAACATACAAAATATTATAATAATTCAAGTAACACTTACACTATATCTCTTATTCACACTTACTTCATATTATATACACTATAAACTATATATAATAATAATAATTAATAATCAATCAATAATAAGTAATAATAATAAGAATAATTAATAATAATAATAATTAATAATATCTAATAATAATCAATAAGGTAATAATAAAATAATATAAATTAGTCACAAATAATAAATCATAATGAGATCCACCTATATCATTATACACACAATATTAATAATATAATATATTAAATTTAATAATTAATAATAATAATAATAATAATAATAAGTAATAAAATGTAATAATATATTTAAATAGATAGAGGTGAATGAGGGATGCAATAACGTAGCAGTATACTACTCACCTTCAACACTTAATAATTATTAATCTGATGTGAGGTGTATTGGAACGATCTGTAGTTGATGGTTTAAACAATTTAATTATTTTTCATTATTTTATTATGTGAAAGAACATAACTCCTCTCACAGATTATTGCATTTCAATATATTATAAGATTCTATTATTCATCTCAAAACATATTATTCATATTACTCTACTTATTTAATTATCTATTATATTATTATCTTTCTAATATTATTAAATTATAAACTCTCATTTGTACTTAATACATTGATTGAGTTTTCATTGATCAAGCAACATTTTAGTTTGTGCATTTGTGCGAGAGCCTTTTTAGGCGCCAAAGCCGAGTGTTTGCATGATACTCTCTTTCTACATACACACATATATATTTGACAATATTCAAGAAATAAATGATAACCTAAAACCGCGATGCGATTCAACACCAACTCAGCTATATTTTTAAGGAAAAAAAACTAACGATTTTTGGAAAACATAAATACTTCGGGAAGACACTACTTCCTCTGTTTTAATAAACCCCATCTTGATTATTTTATATGTATTATTGTGTGATACACATACGTGGTTTCTATCAGTCCAACATTTTATATTACTTGTTCCTAACAAAAAAGGATTTTTTATTCAATTCGGGGGCATAAAAATGGGAATAATGCGGCCAAAAAGTAAAAAAGAAAGTAAGAGAAGAAAATTGCGTCTACCAGAGCCACACGATCTTTCACGAAACAAATTGACCTCTTTTCGCCTATTTTTCCCAGAGTACACGCGGGTGGTCTCCCGAAGAATAAATAAGTCAGTAAATTAATCTCATGACAATACAATCTCTAAACGACTAAAAAACTTTAACTTTGGTGTAAAATATTTGACTTTCCCTATGTGTAATTGTAGCGCTAGTTAACAACAGATTTTTTCGTGATCATAGGACCCTTTAGTACCATAAAACGGCTTTGACTTTTAACGGTTGATCGCCGTAAAGTAAAATCCTATCACGGTCTCGAGAGAGGAAAGAAAATTCGGGTTCATGTATTAGCGGGCAAATGTACAATGATTACCTTGGTTCCGAGATATGCTCATAATCTAAATCTTTTTTATTAAGAATAGATTATAAAAAATTAAATAACACTAAATATAAAAATATTAATCATTAATATATAAATCATCATTTCTTCAAATATCTAATACACACTTGGTAAGTTATTATTGTAATAAATAATATATATATATAATTATACATTATATATTATATAGATATATTAAATAATATAATAATATTATATTATTAATATATATTAATAATATTAATATAACTAATATTATATATTAATTTATATATATTTATAATATACGTAATATAAATATAAGTATATATAAATATTATATATAAAATTATATATAATATATTATTATAGGGTAGGTGGTATATTCCACTTCTATATAGGGGTATCATCGCATTTTTAGGAAGTTCCGTTCGTGCCGGGAACCCCTAACCGGGGGGGGGAACTACGTATTCTTAATCATTTTCAAATTTAAGTTCTATGCCTTACAATAAAAATAAATTTCCGTATATAACACTTAGTATTATTACTTACAGATTTAATATATTATATATATTATATCCATTATTTAATAAAAATAAATTAGGATATAATATGATTATAATATGGTAGACATAAATAATCTATTAGTAAAAGTATACTAATGCTACTTCGTATGAAACGTCTATATGTTATTCGAAATATATCACCTTATTATTAAATTATTAATATTTAACATAATAAATTAATATATCTTATCTACATAGTATCAAGTAAACCGGTAGCTTTACTAACCTAAAGAACAGTAGTTATGTAGATAATTATTATTGAGAGCTATCCAAAATCATAGAACTCACATGGCTTATATTAAATTAATATATTTATAATAAATAATATTATCAATAACCTATATACATATATATATGATAATATTAAGTTTAGTAAATTAATATAAATTTGTATTTAATTATATAATATAATTAATAATATTTAAGTAGGTAGATAGTAGGACGGACTATACCGTATTACGCATCATTTTTTATTTATCCGTTGCAATCCACATCTCGCATTAACGCGCAAGAAGACCGCGTTTATTTTATTATTTGCGGAGTATATCATGATAGGAAAAAAATAAATAGAATTGCCCCAGGAAAAAAAATAAGGCGGAGATGCGCATTTATTTAATTTCCATAATAGGAGTTATGAGAAAACGGTGTGTGTCGGCCACTACCTATTATATACTGATATTATATATATATATATATATATATATATATATAATTAATATATATATATAATTATAATCTAATTGTAATAATAAAATATATAATACCTTAAACATTATTTATAATCACCTAGGTCTATACATACTCACTAATGGGAGTGATACAGCTACGTATAAACCAACAGGTCATGGAAAACTATTTAAGGCGCTTTCATAATACCTAAATGCGGTGGACTAATACCTCATATATTATAAACCAGGTTTTTGGACTAGTAAGTTCACAATATTTAGTATTTATACTAAATGTCGTTTACCCCCTAATAATATTTTAGATAATAAAGTAACCTACTCAACTTGAGAGTGGATGATAATACTATATCGGGAGGATCTTGTAATACCAATAATCTAGGTCGATTCTACTATACTACTAGAGCCGGGTTGACTTCACCTCGTACTATTGCTGCCATCACTCAGATAGCTTCTTAGTTTAATATAATTATATATATAATATATATAACTACATATATATAATTATAAATATAAATATTATATTATCATAATATAATATATATCGATACCCATTAGATAATAATAATATTAACTATACTATATATATAAATAAATATATAATTATATCTATATTAATATACAGTAATATAATATTATATTTAATCTATAGTATTAAAATATTATATAAAATATATAAGTATTATTAATCATTATATATTTATCAATAATTGATTGTTAAAAATTTATATTTATCTTTTTAAAAATGACTTTTGAATATCACGAACATTTGATATGAATAATTCTATTTTATATATATAATATCGATGATAATATATATATCTATATCATTAAATAGCAGTATTAACCAGTTGAATATCATTATTATAGATATAGAAAAAAATTTATAGCTTAAAGAAATCAGTAAGAAACTACGCCGAAGCCTTTTTTTTTAATTAAAAAAACATATTACAATGAAAATTATAAAAATAGGACTAACTATGGTGATCACTACAACTAATACAAAATTACTCCCACGACTACCACTGCTAGAGAAATAAGAACACTCTGGCTCTAAATAATAATTTCTAGAAACTATAGGCGGACTAAATATTATATAAAATTTTTAATGAGTAAGTAGATTTATTATTAATAAAAGAATAATACTTTAAAGTAGAAAGTATATCTATAACCAAATCAACTTATTAAGTTAACTAAAATATTGTTTAAATGTAAAAAAACTTTAAAGTCCAATCTCCATAATTATTCTTTATAAACTTTAATAATAAATTGAATGCTAATTTAGAAGTATTGATAAATAGTGTTGTGTATAGGAAATAATAATTAAAGATTGCTCTAGTATCCAATGTATATTGATAATTTCTAACAAACATATCACCCTACCCCTATTCATTTTATCTACACTATCAATACAAATAGTTGTTATTATCACGTACTTCTGAAAATAAAAGTTTATTTTTTACACTAATAAAATAAATAAACTATTACTGAAGATTAAATTTTTAAAACTATATTGTTAATATCATTATAACTTTAAAATATATACGTTAAATTCACTATCAATATATATTTGTGTTATAAAGTATTTTTTTGGTGTAATGCATTCTATAATTATTTGGCTTACTGTAGAGAACAATATATATACACAGATAGCTAGTATAAATGAACGAAAATTGCTACATAAGTAATATATAATTACTGTAATATATTCAATCAATTGTTGTATAGTTCATTATTGTAAATTTATATGTATTAGTGTTATAATGCGTAAGTATCTAGAATAAATATTTTCCGGATTCGGCTACGGAACCTAACTCACTAAATAAATATTCTGAGTTTTCTAGGTACATATATATATGCCCTAATGATATATATATATAATATATATATAATATCCTTTACCTCATTAAATAGAGAATTATGGCGAGGGTATAATAGTTTGACAAAATTATGAAATAAATTGTCAGATAGTAATAAATAGATATATTTAATTAATATATAATGATAATTATCTATATATTAATATTTATATTCATACTACTATATAATTATTATTAGTTAATATAATATTTAAATATATAATAGATTATATATATATATATAATATTATAATTAATTAATATTCAGAATTATTATAAAATATATATTATTTTATATATAATCTTAAATCTAGAAGTAAAGGCCTGTATTTAATATTAGTATTTATATATATATATATATATTATATACATGTTATCACAAATTATACAGTGTTGTCCTTTAAAAATATTATTTCCCACAATAGACATGGGAGTAAAATCGTGCGTGACGAAAGCTAGTCTAAGGAATAAAGAAGCACTAAGTTGTTAGTAATTGTAATTTTTAATGATTAATGTAGTTTTAAATAAAGTAAATTAATTATTATTAATTATTGGTTTTTTGTCGATACCAATATAATTTTAATAATGGTTGCAAGGCTATCTTTTAAATATCTTGCTTGGCTCATTCATTTTCTTATTTTTTCCACCTATCCATTTTTAATATTATGTTAATTAAAATGATTGATTTAAATTAGATAATAACATACTTACACTCGTTATATATGTCAGCTGATATATGATGATTACATCCAAACATTCTAATAAAATTAAGAAACTAAAGAAATTACCTAGATTTTCTGAATACATCGCTTCAACCGGATGCAAATCCAGATGGGTGCCATCCTTTAAACATGATTAAGTATTTATTGCCTTTGTAGTAACATAGTATAATCTTTTTTCGTTTTTTAATATTAAAATAGTGTTAAGCCAATAGCCTCATTTAAAAATTAAGGTTCCTACTGCATTGATTATTTCACGAAATTCACTTTTTAAAAATTTAATGTATCATTTTTCTTTTCCAGATTGATTCGATGGGATAGACTAATTAAATGGTGCACAAGAGACCCTACTGTGAAAAAGTATATTTTATTTTCACAATTTAATAACGGAAATTTTGGTAAAAGTGATAAAATGACATTGCATTGACAATGATTGAGTTCATTGTATATGATTATTTTCATTAACAGGTTAAAAAAAACTTGTTTCAATT
>JABUQX010137001.1:2500-20061 GCA_015478945.1 Trachelipus rathkii
CTAAATTCGTGGAGCCGTAACCGGAGTCTCGAAGCCGGTAATTTTTTTTTTAACTTGCCCCGTAGCATTGCTCCTTTACATCCACAAATCATGTTAGGCATCCTCTTGTATATATTTTCTAATGTAATTAAATTCAACACTATTAATTGTTATTTAATATAAAAATTTTATGACACTATTATTAATCAAAATGTCATAATTGTCATTTTTTTTTTTTTTTTTTTGTTAAACGGCACTGGCACTATCGCTATGTAAGTTTTCGTCTTGTGGCACTATGTTGATCAATTAATCATGGCCCTTCTTAACCCTTGAGAAAATACCCCCCCCCTCCACCTTCCCCCCCCCCCAGTAGCCACCTAATTAAGACTGTCATACGCACAGAAGTATGTCATCGTTTGATGACGTACAGGTGAGGATTGATCTCAATTTTTAATAAGAAGTTGAACAATCAAGTCATACATCGACTTTCACTCTTTTCGGACGAGTAAATTTCTTGCTGATGTCATCAATTTTTTAAATGACAAATGTAATTACTGATAAGTTTTTAGACTTAACTCGTAGGCTTCTCAATATTGGCACTTTCTAATTATTATATATTAATTACATATATCTAATAATACTATATACTACTATACTATACTATAAGTATATTATATATATATATATTAATATATATAGTGTATAGTAATATTATAATCAAATACTAGTAATAACTATAATACTATATATCACTAGGTAGTATGATTATCGTTGTATCTACACTAATACACTATATTATATATACTAAATATTACTACTACTTACATAACTTAAACTAACATAAAAATCAAAAACTCTATAATAAATACTAGTTAAAACGACAACTCGGTTGCTATTAGTCAACACTACCCTACCTATCACTCTATAAAAATTTATGATACTATAATAGCTTAACTCAAATAACATATCATAATCATTACAATATACTCATACCTCAAAATCTATATAAAATCATAATCTACAGACTATAAATTATCCATTCATAATCATATATACATAACACTACACACTCAACTTCTAATCCTATCATACCCATCTAAACTATACCTTCTTACAAATAAGCATAACTTCTAATGATCTCTTACACTCAACACCTCAATCTATAACTCTCTTCACTCCATATATATAATCCACACCTATAAATATTTACCCTTCACCATCCTTTACATAAATCAACATCAAAATCAGCTTCTTATTTACTTACTTAACTAAACCCATATCTTTTATATATTACTCTGATCCCTTCAAATCCACCACTAATACTCTTACTACCATCTCTATATTAACGATTATCTTTAGCAAACACGTACACTTCTGTAGATGTACTATCCATTTTACAATTTTAATTCATATCATATACTCATACATTAGCAATATCATGCATATCTCTCTAGTAGTACGTCTCAACATAAAATTCTATTATATATTAATATCTATATAAACACATACAATATTGGGTCATAAATCAATAGTCATTATACACACATTATTCAACTAATTCATTCTATACTAATACTCTATCTCACACTGTACTCTACGGATATTGGTATAGACAATACTACATATAATACTCACTGGGAACAGTAATTTAGGTAAGTATGAAGACCATAATCATATTATATTCATAAAAGTCATTTTGTATTATATATATATATATTAATACCTTTCAATTTAATATCTTTATAATAGCGCTACATTACATATTATATGACGCTCATGGTAGACGTTATCACGTCTTACGAGATATAATAAAATTTAAGGATAAGTTGGTTATGATGTAATCATGTATTTGAATGTGAGATTGCTCCGGATACATCATATAATAGGGCAACTTTCAGGAAACATTGAGTATATACAATACATATTTTACAAGGTATACGCATTAATAGTATTCAACGGATAATCTAAATCTGGATCAAGTAGAATCATACTTGATATGGCAAGGTGATATAAAAATTAGAGCTATGGAACTATGAAAAAGCAATAAATATAGTTTATCGCACTTTCAAGTATCGTCAGTAAAATAATAATTATCATCTCTTTTATAATGGTTAATAATGGTCTCATGTATACAAGTGATAATTAAATTCTATTTGAAAATTTATGAAAATAACTATACACTTATAACTATGAAAATAACTATATACATAACGTATAAAATTATTTCTTAATTAAACGTGAGAATAAAAACAATTAATAATATATTAATAATATATATAACTAATATAATATATATATAAATAATTATAATTTATATATATTAAATACATACATCTATATAATATATATTAGTATATTTATATATTATATACCTATATAATTATACTATATAATATATTATATATATATAGTATATAATATATAATAGTTTTTTTTCATACCTTATTGACATACGTATTCGATCGATATCTAGTTCTAATAAATAATAAAACAAACTCTATATCTCCTATAAACTTTTCAAGGCACTTTGAGTGAGATTGTAAAGTAAAAGCTTTTTAACATACTGTGATTAATTATTGATTTTTTGGGATTAACAGTTTTGGTGACTTTGAATTTAACATTATTGTTACCATTCTTTTGATCTTTTCTATGCACAATAGATATTTCACTAAAGCTAAAGGGAGCTAGCCATAAGCATGAAATACGAAATGTTGAAATGTTATTATGTGCCTCCTGCTAAAAACAAGAATATTTTTTTATCTAATTATATATATATACTATTAGTATCACTATAATATGTATAATATTACTATATATATTTATTATACATATAGATATAATTAATACTTTTATTTTAATTATAATTATTATTTTATAGTAGCCGTACGTACCCCGTAATACTACTACCTATCCACTACCGGCCTACTAATAGCTAGTACCTCCAGCCCCCCTGGGTATTAGTATACTGGACTATATCCTCATACCGAATAGGTATGAAATATGAGTAAATAGTTATATCTACCTGACCTCCTAGTACACTCTGCACGCCTCTGTAAACTGCAGCTTTAAACGCTTCACTCTTGTTACTTAGCGAGTACTTTATTCTAATTTACTCATCTCTCCTCGCCCTCTTAATGTAACTTCAGCGATCACGGACGCAATAAAGCATTATTTCAATTCCCCATTAAGCTATTTTTATCTAATTACACATCTTAAAGAATCCCAGTTAGAAACAATATGACGCCCGATATTCCATATTGACAATCCTTTCCCAGCAGTTCAAGGGAAACACAAGCTGTTTCGTTTCTCTCTCTGTATAAACTATCTTTCAATGTTGTCTCTTGATCCCCCAGAGATCACTTCGATAAACAGTTCAAGAGAGAGAACGATAAGCTTGCTGTTTCCTTAACAGCTGCTCTATGGATAATTAGTTTCAAATTTTGATCCTCACTCATAACTGCTGTTGGAATGATTCGGTTAAATTGTGTAAGCTTAAAAAACAATAGTTTTTAAATAAATTGTGTGTGATTGAGAAGTATATTAATTCAAGGGCAAATATAATACAAATATATTACTGCTCTCCTCATTGCTGTTTATAAACCTGTTAATATATATTCTATATATAATACTATTATATATATATATTACTATTATTATATATGCTATTTTTATCTATATATAATTATACTATATATATATTAACTACTATATCTATATATATAATTCATATATCTTAACTATATATATCTCACTATACATATATATTATATAATGACATATTAGTGGTAACTTCCCCAGGATGTGGATTAGCGACCTAAGATCTGATCGAAGAATATTCGAGGTACATATTTCTAATTCTCGAGGATAATCGGTTTTCTGTTTGTTTTATCCATTTTCGGTGCGCGCCATTGTAAGGGTACCTAAAAAATGCGCTTGCTCGTAAGAGAATCCCTTCTCTCAATATAAATAGTTAGTTGCGAACTCCTTGATTCGGAATTTGACTTCGTTTTTCATTGAATGTTGTAAATCGGTTAATAGTGACCCTTCTAGTCTTTGGTGATATAGTTATATCTTGCCCTCACAAAACAGTAAATTGGTGTCTCATCTTAAGCAAAACTTAATCATATACCTTACTAAATTTTTCTACACGCTAACAGAAAACTAATATAGTTATCTGGGAATAAATCAAGCTGGAATAACTACGTTGCTCCATCATTGCAAACGCTCATATCGTAATTTATTAGAAATAATTCCAGGAGTAGTTATTCCAATTGTGACAACACGATACGGCTACTCCAGTAAAGTTTTGCCCATTAAGTAATAAAACAGAAACATCTGTGCTTAAATTATTGTCTTAACAAATATTCTGTAATCTATTATACCTTATGTTGTGAATTTTCCCTCGACATACTTATAAAAAACACTCAAAGCGGATTATCTTCCATTGCCCCCTAAATACCTAACGAATAAACCAGTGTGCTTAACTTACATATATTATCGATAATGCTTTCTATTAACTTTTATTTTATATAACAGACATGTTCGGCATACGTTGCTCTGCAACTCCATTATCAAAAACTAGTCGATTACTAATTTTAAAAAACTTACCTCGATATCTTTGTAGATTATCGTGCTATCTTTTACATTTATCTTACCACTATATTCTTTATTATTACATCAATTTAGATTAGAAGAAAATGTTTTTACATGACATAAGAAAATGATTTCGTCGCGTCTCGGACTATTTTTTTTATAAACACTATTGCTTCAGTGTGTTATAGGACTATCTCACCTTTTTATTAACATACCCGAATGATAATTGTGTGTATTACCTCAATCTTGAATATTTATTATTAAAATTTTCTAACACAATTAATTGGCATAATATAATGTTCAATTCAAAAACTAGTAAGCGTTTTCTATAATTTTTATGAACTACTATGAATTTTTTCTTATAATTTGATTACTTTCCTTCGATATAAATTTGCATCTTCAGCACCTCAGCGTGAACCGCTTCGACCGTAACAGAATCGCTCTAGAAAAGGCTTATAAGATATTGACGCCCCACAACCACCAACTGTGCCCTAGACGGAGCTGATTTATTGGTACAATAACGATTGATCTGGTAAGTATTATGTTTTTCTAATACAAGGGTAAAGTTTGATAATGTTTTAACGTGAAATATTTTTAAAGAATTTTTACTCAGTTTAATCTTGAATAATCTCCGTCACTTATTAAGCCCTGGACCTAACACAATTGTCGCTTTTGATTTTACGGAAGAAGCTAATTTTTTAACATGAATTTGATGTAAACAAACAATAATAAATGAAAAAAGTAAATCTTCAGCTGGAAAAGGATGCTTTTAACATTATTGTATTTACACCACTTAGATTAATGTTCTTTTTAACAATGTTTCCTCACTTCGGGAGTAAGAGGGTTTTAACTTTCCTCTCCTCAATTCTCTCTCTTTCTTCATCTCTCTCTCGTCTACACTCGTCATCTCGGACTCTCCTCATCAATCTTCATCGGTTCGCCTCTTCTTCTCAGTCATCTCTACGGATCCTCGTCGTTTCCTCATTTATCTTCTCTATCTCTCTCCTTTCAATGAGACTTGTATCCACAGCCCGAACAACATTGGTAAACATAACGTCTTGTATTGCCCAATGTTATTTCCTATTATGATGTCCGTACCTAAAAACTTAAATAAAAAGATCGATTGACATATAAGAATAGGAATAGATGGTTAAGTCTGTCAACAGGATTAATGTCCTCACCCTAGTTTAAGTAGATTTTGAAAACGTTACATTTGTCAATTTTTGAACACAATATCTTGGTTATTTTACTATTCTCATGGAAGGCTTTTATCTTCCTTTCCGCGTCATGGATGGCTCACGCCGCCTTCGATAAGGTAATATCATTCTGACTACCTGATATTGTCATATAGTCGATAGGTATTATGTCTATAGTTATATTTAGCTTAGCTAGGCTAATCTCGGCGTGACTATTAGCTAATAGCTATTGACTTGTCGTATGACTATATATATACGTGACTATTAGCTACGTACGCTTTTTACTTTAACCCCATATATAAAAAATTCATAATTTAAAATGACCCAGTATCTCATAGTTGTATCCATCACGTATATATAGTGTATTTATTACTAGTACCCCTATGTATTGTTGTACGAGTATCATCCGTACCTATGTACTCGTGTATTATATTACCCTATACTTCTTATCGCACTACCTATCCTTACCTTATACTCCTCTATATAGGTTTATATATTTACCAAATTTTGTAACCTTTTGCTCTCGAAGAGCAACGCAATTGGATAAAGCTTCATATATATATATTGTATTTTCATATGTAATGAGTCACTTACATTAGACTACTATATAGTGTAGAACGACGCAGATGAGAGAGAGAGACGAGAAGAGAGAGAGAGCAGAGAGTCTCAGAGAGAGATGAGACGATGTAGTTATGAGAGAGAGAGTAGAGAGAAGTGAGAGCAGTTTAAGTGCCCCCGCCCAGTAGACAAAGAGAATATGATAATGCCCATCACTTTTTTTCTTTTTATTTTATTTTTTCTTGTAAGTGAAATAATTATAAACTACTCCCAAAAAATAATACTCTTATTTTTGTTCCCGAAATTTGATCGGGACAACACTCCATTATAGAATAACATACAGCTCGCGTAAATACATTTGTTCCACCAGTTATGCAACAATAAATTAATACACTTACTAGTTCAATTAACTGAGAATAATAAGAAAAGTTATATTTTCATCTTTCACTTAATTTACTTATATTAATGTAGAACAAAATAATGATAAATATGGAGAAGGAATTAGCCTATATCCTTAAATTGTGAGAATCTTATTTGGTTCAATCCTACCAAATTTTTATAAATCATGCTCCTGATCTATCATGATTACTAAAATATAGAACCCAAATAAGTGTATAACTGGAACATAATCATTTTATTAAAATTCATTTATGTAATAATAAAACAAATCTGAAGTTTTTAAATATTGGAAAGTTAATTGATCTCTCTTTGGTCTTCAGTAACTTCAAAAAAAAAAAAAAACATCGATATAATAAGATGATTTTTGCAACTTGATATCTATAATACTCTATTACTATATACTATATATTATATATATTATATATTTCTCCATTCCTACTACTATAATCACCTTAACTTAGTAGTAGCTATATACTTATATATCTATTACATATAAGTATATATTATTTACGTATCTAATATAGTTACTATCCTATATTACATATATACTAAATAGTATCTATATACTATGTATAGCATTATTCCTGAAGTGGTGTTGGTATTATTTCAGCTATTTTATCATTAATATTAAACATAAAAATCTGGGTTCTTAAAATGTAGGGAAAAAATGAAAAAGTGGCATATAATTGAAAACAAATAATGTGATTTTTCCTTTGATCCTTAGTACAGATTAGAGAGAGATGAGAGTTAGAGAGATGGAGAGATGAGAGAATGAGAGAAAAGAGCAGAAGAAGAGAGAGGAGATGAGAGGAGAAGAGCAAAGAAGATGAGAGAGAGATGAGCAGGCAGAGACGAGAGAGTAGAGAGGAGGAATCGAGAGAGTAACGAGCCACGAATAGTCAGTATCAGACAGAGAGACCGAGATGAAACGCAAGGAGGAAAGACAAATTACCCAAGTAGAACCTACGCGGAACTATAATTATCATAGATCAATCCCACGGATAATATCTATCTCATATAAATATTTTCAATAATAACTAATATATGCGAGATAGATGATATAATAAATAATACAGGATTTATATATTAATAATAATCATAATAATAAAACTAACAATAAAACTAATCCCACATATAATGCTAACTATATTTATTAGACTCATTAAATGTTGTAACTCTTTATGATTTTAAAGTTCTATTCCCAATTCTCTCTTACAGAGGGTGGGGGTCTAGTTCTTTCAGATGCTAGTCCGGAGGGAGTAATATACAACGATGTATTATTACACTATTCGGTCGGCTTGGTTATGTCTGCGGGTATCATGTGCCTCCTAATTTTCTTTGTGGCCTTTGGGAAAAGAAGTCAAATTCAAATGGCCCCTTCTGTTCTCATACTCATTCTAAATACCACTGCTGTCATATAATTACGCCACGTCATCCCTTTGAAAAAATTTGTCCCTCTACTTCTCCTATTTATGTTGTTACGAATCCATCAAACTCGACTAAGAATGGCTATCCATAGTTAACCTTACCCTTCATACCAATATGCTATAATGTATTCCTACCTAATTATTACACTACAAATATATATAGCTCCCATCATCACCCGCGTACTATGAGTACCTTCTTTATATGTCCCTTATGTACTAACTAGCTATTTAATAGCCTACCCCCCCACTTACACTCTCATATCTATGTCCATATCTTTACCCCTACCCTTGACACCCTCTCAACTTCCTTACCCTCAACACTACCCCTCCATCTATCCCCAACTTCTACTACTATATTATTACTATTCTTGTACACCACATCCTGGCTAACTATTTATCCTATATACATACTAACAGTTCTTATATATCTACTTATTCTATAACTCCTTATTTATATAATATACTTACTATACAACCAATCAACCAATTGCCAATTTAAATATACACACATCTATAATACACATATTTTCATTAACATATATTATAGTCTATTCTAGTATACCCCCTGATATTTAGTCCCCTCTACGTATTACGTATATTCTACTGTATTCCCCCCAGCTCACTCTTATAGTATAGTAGTATGAAAGTATGCGACCTCTACTAAATATCCCCATGGACTTTGTTGTTTCTCTGGGTCACACTGTCCGCACATGCCCTATTGCATATTCATCGATTCCGCATCTAAGCTCATTTTTTACCTTTCTTTTTTTTCTGTTTTATGGTGGATGTTATGATGTTGCTATTGTCGCTTGATTACCTTCCTTCCCGCCGCTATCTCCACACAACCACACAAACACTACAAAGCAGCAATCCAGCCCCTCCTCCTTCACTTACACGTACAACTACACATATAATCAGTATATTCATATACCATATATTACACGATTAATCCATTATTAATATGATATACCTTCCTTACTATAGTATATAATAACCCTTATCATACTCTAATTACCTCACTACTTTAACCTATACCTATACTATTATACTATCACACCTATACTAAATATGACTATAATAATATATAGTATATAACTATATATATTATAACGACCTAATATAAATATTATATATAATACCTCCACGTACAGCTATTAAATATAACCATACTCAATATACTCCACACCACATAGACTCAAAGATAAATTTGCCATTTTATGAACCTATCTTAAGCTTTTAGTAGCATGATACGAGTTATCTTTTAATTAATATAATTACCTCTATAATATATATAATACTATTATCCAAATTCCCATCATCTATTATATACAATATATACATAATATATTATATACTAAATATACTAAATTACACCGTCAGTACCATACATCTACTACTCATCATAAACTAATCGTACTAAACTTATATATCAGTAATCAATTACATCCCTACTAACTTACGACCAGCTGAGCTATATATATATATAACTTAATACATATCCTCCACATATCACTATTATCTACATACTAATTACTTATTCATTTGAATACTCGTCTACATTATTTCAATAGCTAAGCTGCTTAGTATCTACTCCAACTAACTATTAGGTATCCTTCTGCCTTCACCCGTCACACCTCATAAGTTTTATAGATATTCCGTAGCCCAATCACACTGAGTATTTCTACATACCATCGACCTTTATATCTTTCGTTCACACTAAGCCTGTACAACAAATCTGTAGTCTCCTTCATTCCTCAATGCGCGCCTTTTTCGTTCACAAAGCAAGCCTGGTCAAAAATCGCACGTACATTATAGTACCAACTATTGTCAATTTTATGTCGTAAATTACTTTCAAGAAGAAAGGGTAAACGCGCCGATCACACTCCATTCTCAAGACTTATAATCATTATCTATTCTCCAACTCCACATATGTAACCATACGGGCATAGCTCTCCCCCCACCCGCAATCAGGCAAGCATAATAAGCCGCTTCATACTTGATAAAGCTCCTACTACACCGCTTATCACTAAGGCAGCCCCGAATACGGTAACGACTACGGTAATACCCCGCAATCACTCGCCCTCACCACTAATGTATGTGACTCCCCACTCGTCAAGGCTATCCACCGTGTAACGTCTAAATCCATCCTATACCCTCGCCGATGTCATCACGCCCTCCTGGGGCAATCAATCGTGACATGATTACTAATACCGGCCCAGTAATTCACCTGGGCTCACCCATCACTCACGGTTTGCTGGCACTTAGCATGTCCCTTACCCCCACACGACCTTATCGATTCTAACATGGACTACCTCACAATTTACTCCCACACTCCTCACTATACTCATCATCATTTCATATTACGTTCACTACGTATCTATCCTTAATCTATCATCGTACTAACTCACTAATACTTCTCCTTTCTCGCCATCATCCTCCCCATCGCATCACATATACATACTCTTCTATCTTCGATTATCTTTCACCCTACCCCCCACATTACTATTTAAATTTTATAATCATCTTAAATTTACGTCTCGCTATAATGATCAATAACCTTATAAATTTCCATGTAATAATTTATGAGATAATCAAAAAATTCTCTATTTAAAAGCCGCAAAATCTTAAATGATCTCCATCCACAATTTTACTTACTATATTTTACATTAAACCTTGCCTTTCTTGACTTTATCTTATTAAATTTTCATCAAAATTCAAGAACGAACGAGAAAATGTGAACCAGGGAATTATCGGAAAAACGGGGGAGAATTTAGAAAAAAAATCAACGGAACAATGGTAAAATGGTAGATTAATATTAATATTAAATATTCTTTAAATAAGATATTATTATTATTTATAAATTAGTAAGTTATCCTCATTGTATTTATTTCAGTTTTAAAATATACTCATTATAATGTATTTATTTCATTCTTCTATTTGGGTGTTAAATTCTTTCATAGGGATTAGTGTACAGATATTCTATATTCTTTATTCTATTAATCGTGGCATTATGTACTCTAGAAGATAAGATTTAATTATTATAATGATTCAGATTAAAATATATTTAATTAGATAATTAATGCATAATTATATGAAGAAAATATTGTTTGAAGTAATTGGTTACATTCATTTCTTCCTATACTGGTTTTAATTCATAAGTCATTATGAAAGTGACTTTCCCAGCTTTAATGGTAGGATTATTGATTATTAAGAATAGGATTATAGGAGAGTGACTGATTTTATTATTTAGTTTTATTTCTTAAATATGGGAGAAATCGTAATAAGGTTAAGGAATAATGGTGGGCAGAGGGGACCAAGAACAGGGTAAATGGAATTAAAGGGATGACAAAAAGCAGAGGAGTTTTGAAGAATAACCGAAGGACATATTGATGGATTTGAGAAGAAACTAATTAGGGAAGTAAAATTTAGCCAGGGATAAATGGGAACGGAATAAGGGGGAGAAAGGGGTAAAAGAAAAGTTACGATGATTAGTAATTGTTTGAGGAAATAATTTTATATGGTTGAAGCATATTTATAAGTTCTTAGGTGATATGTTCTGCATGAGGCATATATAAGGTTTAGTTGTTTTTATAATGGGCCTACAAAGTTGAAACTATAAATGGATTGTAATAGAAAAATAGACAACAAAAGCTAATCGCTCAGTATGGAAAACAGTTCTGGAAGAAAAAATTGCTTTAACGTCTTTAAGTAATTCTAGATTTAAGTCTATTAGTCGGCTGACTCTTCAAAAATAAGTCTTCCATTTCATCTTTCACTAAACATTTTATTTTTATTATGTAAAAAAAGAGTAATAGAGATATATAAATAATAAATTATAATAATAATATATTTTATATACTATATAATACTATATAGAAATAAAAAATAGATATAGATATAATATGTAATATAATAATATATAATATATATATTGAAAAGAATTCCTCCATAAAATTTTATTAAAATATCAGAAATAAAAACTGATAAATAATATATAATAAAAACTTATTAAGAAAAAATATATAAACTCTATAATATGTTAAAAATATAATAAACAATTTCTCTATATTAATAATAAATAACTATAAATATAATATACATCCCCCAAACCTAACACATCTTAATACTTGACTACTTAAGCTTTACATAAAATCACATTAATAAAAGTTTTAAAATATAATAAATCATATAATATTCGTATGGTAATAGATAAGGATCATACTAATATAAATGACAATCAAACACATATGAAACAAAGATAAAATCAAAAAAAGAAGGATATCCTTTTAATTACGAATTATTTTCAAAGGCAAAGAGCGCGTCAGAAAGATCAAAAACAGATCATTACAAAACTACGAGAAAAGTAAGATAGAAGTTATTGCAACGAGAGGATTTAGGAGCAATAGGCTACGGTGGCAGCACCTTACATATTTCAAGATCAACACTCCGTAGGTACGATTAAGATTGAGAAGACATCATCCACGAATGCAGGTAACATTGAAGACTCTCATGACAGCACATTCAACAACTAGCGGACAAAGCTAGCCATACACTGAACAACTTGAGACCTAAAAAAATGATTAGTTTTGTCGTATCGTTTAGCTCACCTGTCTCAGAATTTAGCAACAAATACAACAATTGACATAGCATAGCGCAGCAATCGAAAACGTACAGGAACATGTGGGACTGGTCCATATTAGTCAAAATCATCCATCACCATCGTGAGTCAATTACTTCGCTCATCAGGTAAAACTCAGGCCGTATTGAGCATGTGGTTAAACATATTTAATTGTCAGTGTCATGCCCTCTGCTCCCATCTTTAGATCATCTTAGACTAGGGAAAATAGAACGACGAGCTTGATTGTAGGCTATAATCATACAACAATACAATGTCACATTACGACCGCAGATAACTCTCTCTCTTGGCCCCGGCGCTTTGAATTTAGTCTCCGTCTCAATTGGTATAAACAAATCAATCCTATTGCAACTAAGGATTTCAATGTCCCAACAGTGCTTACATCCATGTCATGGTGAAATGCGAATATAAACGATAGAAGCTTGTTCAGACTAATGGATTGTCCATATAATGGTAAGCCTGCAACATGGGTTTGGATTTATTATAAAATTACCATTCAATACGATTGTGGGAAGAAAATACTACAAAGACCAATATCGTCTCTTTGGAACTCTTCAGTTTCTTCTGAGGAAGTTTCTTCATTCAGATCAACGCTAACAATGAAAGCTCCATATATCTTGTTCAGGATCCCAATGTTGCTTCATCTAGAATTGTAAGCAACATAGTTAATCAACAGACTGTTCAACTACATAAAAAAAAAAAATAGAGATGGTGCATTCCTTCAGTGTTTGAAGACAACACCGTCTTTGAAGAATAAACAGAGCAGAAACGTATACGACAACTACTTTGAAAGATGGAATCATTATCCCTCCAATATTTTTTTGCTTTTCCGGCTGCCATCTGTTCCCAAAGAATCAAAAACTTGGGTTTGTAATTAAGATCTTTAAATCGTTAAATTAAGAAGAGAATTTGCGATATGAGTAATCTGAAGTCTTGGATTTTTTTCATCTCTCCTTCGTTTCAGAAATCAAAATAATGAAATCAGAATATAATACCAACATTTTTGGCGCAGACTTGTAGTAAAAAATAAATATAATGAGATTAGTGACTGGTCCATGAGATGAACCTTGACACAAACAAGAACTAAAAGGTGGGGCGCCGGGGATTGTAAACCATCTATGCTAAATTGGATGCACTAGTCTCACTATATAAGCTAGTAACCATAGTAACCAGTTCGGATTGTCTATTAGACCGTCTAGAGACGTCTCGAGTACACGTCTGACCATCTAGAGACACGTTTCTTTTTGCACGTTAGCTCCACATTCGATGTGAATTCTCATCCATTCTCGCATTCTCCATTGACAATTGTTTTAATATATACATATACTTTACGTGATATTTTTTTTTATGATCGAAAAGATGCTCGTAGTTTTTAATAATAATTGATGAAAATATATACTTAAATTTTAGGATTATAAATAAAAAATATTAATAATGATATTTTTATTGTATTAAAATATATATGAGATTAATATATTATATATTTTACATTTTGTGATGTAGCCTGCTGATTTTCGGCTAATGGATTTAAACATTTTGATTGCACAAAAGGGGTGAACACAGCGTGTAGAAATTTCTGCGAAAAGTTTTAGGAGGAAAGCACTCGTTGAAAAAACAAAAAAATTGGCTTTTTTGGAAAAAAAGTGTGATAAATGTGATATTAGTAGCTAAATTTTTCTTTAACTTTTTGTTTGAATTAATTGATCTTGATCTGGACTCGTTAATTGGTGATGGAAATATTAAGCGAGGACTCCAAAGTTTATAGCCGAGGGCAAGGATCTGAGTTTCCTGAGCTCGTTGCCGGGGAACGGAGTTGATAGTGAAGTTCCACCTCGCGGGATTCGCGAACCCCGCGTGATGGTGGTCGCGGGGTTTGCCTTGATTTCCTGCCTTCGCGCCTAAGTGGGTATGGAAACAGATTTGCTCCTATTTCACGTTCTGCTCAGACCCTTGTCCGATTTACTATATATATTGAGTATACAAATATAATATATATACTTAAATAATTATTGATAAGGAAATATAGTATAGAAGTTTAGTATTATTTATTTTTTATTGTATTATTTTATTAGTTATAAAATTATATATGTTTTATTATTCTAATATTAATATTAATAGATATTTATAATTATATAACACAGTTTCGATTGTAAAACGCTAATGTTTCGGGTATATTAATTACTGATTATTATTTATATTATTTAATTAAAATATAAATTTATTATATGTGAATTTATAAAAAATTTAATATTATATATTTATATTTTGTATATATTTATGATTTATTGATTGATATTTATAGCTGATTTTCATTTAATATTGATGTGGTGAGTCTATTCTGTTGTTGTTGTGTTAGTGGTTGTTATGTGTAGTTTTTTCGACGAGTATTTAGAAAATTGTGGTTTCGGTACCTTTTTCTTTTTATGCAATTTTATTTGTCATATACGACAAAATAATTTGGGGAAATTTTTCTATAGTGTACGATTGACTATTTTCCTTGTTTTTGGCGACCAATTAGCCTTTGTTGCGACGGATTTCGGGTTGTAGGCTCCGTCTTCGGATATAACTGTCGAGTGAGTCCACTACTGTCAAAATGTATGCGCCCAGTTGCTAAAAAGTTGTCAGGAAAGGCCCTCCTCTATGTTCTCGATTTCGGGAGATTCTTATGACTTCGTCAGAGTTTTTTTTTGGTTCGTGTAGACCGCCCGTATACGGTTATTTTTCTTATTTATCGTCTTACGTTTTAGAAACCTGTGAACCTCGGCTATAGACCAAACATCGCGCCCTATGTTACTAAGGTGTAACTATGTGTAGGGTGGTTTCTTTATGTTAATTATTTCATCTTGTCATATGTTTGATAAGATGGTGATGGGTGATTTGAGGTGGTGGTAGGCTTAAGGATAATGGATGATGGGAGGACTTGTTTAGTCCGAACAGGTCATTTATACTAAACTCTGTTTTTCGGATTTATGATTAATTCTTAACTATCTATTGTCGAGGAGCAGTAGGTATAAGATTTATATGTGATGTATGATTATTGATGTATGTGATGCCTTTTTTTTTTTTTTATTAGATATCGATGATGATTTAGGAATATGATGAGGTATGAGACGATAATATGCTGACGACGAGGATGAGAGCATGAATGATGATGAACAATTAAAAGATTTGATGGATATTCAAGTTTGGTCTATGGCGGGGAGCATCCAAACGAAATAGAGACCGAAAAAGGTAATGATATTAAAGTTTGATATGAATTGATAATGATGATTAAGCGATTAGGATTGATGATGAGAGGATATATGAAGGGTGATATGATGATGAAGATGGAGAGTTTATGAAACATTGAAAGATTTTAAATGGATAAGAATTTGAGTTATATATTATAGATATAGAAGTAAATATATGGAATGTAGATGAGTATGTATTTTATGATTATATATTTGTATTATTTAAGAAAGTCAAAGATGTAGCATCAATTTTTCAGGTAATTATTATGTATTTAGTAGCAGTATCGAGTTATTATTATTATTATATATTTAAAATTTATGTAGTATATTACTAATTGTATATCATAATATGAAAAATGGTAGAAATTATTTTCATTTGTACAGGAACATGCAGAAGAAATGAGTAAGCGAACAGGGTTAGAATTTGTCAAGATTTATTTGATATACTCAAACACTAGTCGTGATTTAAATATAGATTATATTACAAGCATTTACAAATGAATAATATTTAATGCTATTTATTCTTATTTTCAATTTAAGTCATTAATATTTATGATTATTATAATATACGTATATTAGTATTAATTGATATAATTATAAACAATTAATTAACAAAATATAAATTTAATGTTTCATAATCAATACCTCGAGTATGCTATATATTACCAAAAACAATTCTTACATCATCAATAATATTTGTACATAATTTTGCTAGAACCTTTTCATCCAATATATATACATTAAATAATTATTAACCATCTAAAATTTTATTCTTGCCAGACATTCACGGCCCCGCCTGTGCGAGCGGTCATTGCCGCAGTACTGAGGCAGACCACCACAACATGATTGCCCCAGCCATTCCATGAAAGCTCAGGCAAAACTCGCGGGAACCGCAGCGCGAAGTGAAACAGGAGGAAGCTTGAATTTACAGCATAACACGTGATCTGCAACATGATCACATAAGATAGAGGTGGGGGAAGGTGGTGCACAAAATCGAAAGGCTTGGGATATTCAAACATGGTATAAAACAATTTAAAAAAAAGAAAGCAGGCAACTACTGTGGCGACGAAACAAGACCAGTTGATGATAAGAAAAGAGGAAGTCACGACAGAGCACGGCGTATGAATCTTTAATGCGGAAAAGAGATTTTGAGAGCACAAAAACTTCTAAAACGCAAAAGAGAGATGGAGGGAATATAAGAATAATTTAGATAAGAAGGGATATAGTATATATAAATTCTGTGAGGAGTTTGATATTCGCAATTCTCCTTATATTTAAGATTTATATTTTAAATTAAATATGAGAATAATAGATAAGCGAAGAATATAATATAACGAGATATATTAAAGAATAGAGAGAGAGAAATATAGTATATGATAAATATAAATAATATAATGGACGTTAAGGAAACCCTGGCTCAAAGAATGAGTGAAGGTGGGATTAAATGTTGTGAGGAGGGAAGAAAATTTAAAAAATTGATGGCTTATTAGAAAAGATGACTGGTTGTGTTGACGTTGTAGGGAAACGTAAAATGTGATTTGAG
>JABUQX010137002.1:0-7500 GCA_015478945.1 Trachelipus rathkii
ATATTGTTATATTTGTTATAGCAAGCTTACATAAGGTTGTAAATATCCGAGTTATAAGTTATTTAGAGTGATTCATGTAAGTTCTATCTTATGTATGAGTTCACGATTTAGGAACATATTTTTATACAATATTAAGGAATGAAAGTTTCATTATTATTCATTTTACATCCTACATCATTAATAACTAATAGCCGCGCAATAAAAAGCTTGGTTTGATCTTGCTACGCGTGAGTGTTAGGCTCAATAGTAACATAGAAATAGGCATAGAGCGCCAGTATCAAATGCAGAAAAAGTTTTGCTTATGTTGATTAAGAGTTTCTAGTAAAATTGCGAAGAACAGTTTGGCTATAAAGCGAAGTATCGTTAACATTAGGAGTACAAACTTTTTAATAAATTATGTATGTTATATGAAGGTAAGGAGGAGGGTGAAAAGGAGACGCAAAATATCTATCACCCAACAAGCGTCGTTCACTATTTCAACTCCTAACCCGGGTTTACTTCGAAGTCTCCAAGCAGGCGGGACTGAGGACGTCCCTTGCTTATAGATTATGCTCAAATGGGCTTATGGACATTCACTTTCTCAAGCAATTCGCGAATACTAAAGTAATGCATTAGCAGGAATTCTTATGCGTCGTATTTACGAGCAAGAAAAGGGCTGGACAGGCCTAGTGGGTTCTGTAAGTCGCGTAATTCTGCCTGATCCCTACTCTTTGACCGTCTTATCGAGTATTGTGTTGGTATTCCGCAAAAAGTGAGACACACGGAAGAAATGCTAAATTTCTTCTTGTTATTCATCATATGCTTTTAATCAATTTTATTTCTGATTAAGAAATTAATTTAGCGATAGTACTTAATTAGTTATAAAAAATGATTCGATGGTGACGGGATTAATGAAGTTATATGCATGTGGGAAATAACAGCAGGAAGAAGATATCTACGAAATACATCAGATAATCCAGCTAACGTAATAATGATATGCGAATCGTACCTACTTAACGAAGTAAGATACGAACGAGAACATCTAGTGTTATAGAATTGTTATTGAGTTTGCGTGTTCCTCTAGAGTAAAGAAGTGTACGAGAAGCAAGCTAGTACGTGAGTTATGGTTTAGAAATCTCTGCAATATATAAGACCGAATTTCCAAGAAGCTATAAGATTAATATATACACTATATCGTATTACTTTAGCATTTTTATAGTAAGACAGTAAAGTAAATATGTTTTTAATCGTGTGAGAGCCATTAGATTAATTCCAATTGTGATGAAATTAGATATGAGGTAAGAGAATATATCTATATAGTACTATTGAGTATAGTTAGTTGTTTAGAAAACCGTGACCAACGATATAATATTTATTTTATTGTAAGTATTATCACGGTAAAATTGTTACCCATAGAAACAGTTATATTAACACTAGCCTTCAAGGAACATGGGATAGTTTTGCTCCCTATATTAAATCAACTCAATTGCCTAGTTTTATCAGACCTCCCCTTCTTATCTTACTCTTCCTACTTACTCTACGCCACCTTTGTTTTTTCTCACACCTTATTGTACCGGATAAATTTTCTCTCTTGCTTCTTTAAATATTGCTTGTATAGCTCATTATATCCTGATTTATCATTACAGAGCACAACAGAAAGTGAGGTAACTTCAGCCTTTCCACATACCTCTAGTCACGAAGTACTCGATGCGCTAGTACAATACGACGATCATATAACTGGCCATGCACTTCATATGCTACGTCCTGCAAATGGTATGTTATCTAACATCAATACTCGACCTGATATTCGGGGTCCTTCTCTTACTAGGATTATTTAGATTCTTTGCTTTCAATATACCTCCTATCAACTATTATCTTAAACGTAGATTCGAGTAGAAGATCGGTGCAGAACTAGAGATTCGTTTGAGCCGATTGTCAGATATACAGTTGAATATATGTATTCATTTAGTACTATATTTTTTTTTTATATTAATTATTTTAGTCTTAAATATAAAGAAATCTATTAAATCTTTATTCTATTAATTAATATTTTTCATCTAAATATCTTGCTCTTGGGACATGTGTGAGCTGGTTATTATTTAATTTCACTGAACAGCTGGGTGATTCTGTGTTATATTATCATTTTGAAAATGGCTTATTTTTATTTACCTTATACAATCTAGCTGTATTGAACTATTATTATTAGTATATTTATCTTAAATTATCATATCATTAAATATACATATTAATAATATGATTAGTATTAAGAGTTTAAAACATAATAATAATAAGTAGTTTGTTTGTATTATCTGGCTATACAATACTTCGATATTTATTTACAAAAGCCGTGAATATAATATACTTATAGTTCGGATCTTATCCGATATATTACTTATGAACTCACGCATACAGTTAAGTTAAGTTCCTGGCCCTAGATCGCGTAGTAAGCTGTTTGTAAGACAGGAAAGGATTAACAATTATTTGGTCTCCGTATTCACTTGATTTAAATCCAATGGACTTCAATCTGTGGAGTTATTTTAAGACGTTATTACTGTAATTTTGTTAATTAAAATATTTCTTATGGGAGTCTAGTACATAAAGACACATTAGTTTAAATCTAGCTAGAGATAGTATTAGGATAACTATATATTTAGTTTGAGAATAATAATTCGACCAAATTGGAGTTATTTTTATGGATTTAATTAAGCGGAGTTCATGAACAGGGTTGTTTGAGTGATTATGTACTTACTTGGTATATTCAAAATATATTTTTGAGTATAATTAATTGGAATGGGGTTTATATTAGATATAAAGAAAATTTCGAGGTGGGGATAGGCCAGGATAAAAGTCATATTGAGGTGGTAGAATATGGGAGAATGTAGATGGTAAGGGTAGCTACCTTACTCATATTATATAATATATAATTATATGCGGTAATGATTTTGGTTCTGTGATGGCTGAATCTGTCAAAGAAGAAGTTATATTCTGAAGAGGATTTAGTGGTAGTAGAGATTTGTGAGCCCCAGTGGATGTCTCACAAACATGGGGCTTGAAAGTAAAATACGCTGGATAAGAGTTAAACGGTTTTATGGTTGTAAGGAGTGAGGGACTCCTCACCCTACCATAGATTAGTATAGATTTAAGTATATGAATATTTGCCAAGAATGTGAGAACATAAGTGTCTATATGTTTATATAATTTAAAGTGATGAGTGAGTATTAATTAATATAGGTATTGTAAGAAGTGGACATGCCCGTGACGTATTATGCAAAAGAGTGTAGCTTAGGATCAAAGTTAATTATGTTATGTTGAAATTATATAGGCAGGTATAAAGGTATCGTAATTGTGATTATAATATATTTTATGTGGAAGGTCAAAGAGACCTGAAAAATTATTTCGAGCATTAAGGCCTTATAGTCAATGTAGGAGTGATATGTATGTTATTAATAACCTATTAGTACAATTGTGTTTATTGTTAAATAGTAGTTAGTGAAACTTATGTGGAGATCTTAGGATTAAAGTTAGTTATGAATAGATTACTAATATTATGAGTTCAATATATTATGTATGCTAATAGTAATGGAACATACTATTCATTAGGGGTGTGCACTTAATGATGTAGGAGAAAGAATTGTAAAAAATGAGGCATATTAAAAATTTATATATATTTAGATCAATAGAGTATTGTGGTGACTACTGAAGAAAGGTGAGAGTGGATAATTATTAATATGTGTATAATTAGGTAAACGTTTAAATATTACTATTTGGTCATATGAGATATTAAGGATTAGATCATTGATAGTCGGCTGTTAAAGTCAGGATTGTATAAACATATTATAGTGATCGAGTACCTATTGAGTTGAATATTTATGGGTACCGATACCGTGTATCCATGTTGAGGTAAGATTATGACCGATTAGAAAGTGGATTGATTGACTGCAAGTAAAACGATTGATATAATATGTAAAGCAGAGTTATAATAGTAGATAGTATTGTGAGTATGAGTATTAGAGTAGCGAATGAATTAAAGGTGTAATAACAGGAGTGTACATGGCTGGTGGGATTGTGAAGGGGTATGTGATTGTGGTACCTACACACTGAGGCTAAGGAATGTAAACCCTTATTCCATTGACTGAATCTAATTCACTAATAGTGATATGTACTTCATAAGCTAATTCGCGCATGTCCCAGAAGCTTGTAAGGGTGTGATTACTATTACTGTAATGGCAAGCGATGAGTCTCAATCATCATAAATTATTGAGTAATCAGAGGGGCGGCTAAGCGCCCTTGGACTATCATCCTTATCGCACTATCAGTCCAATGTATCTCTGTATCTACTACCACTTGCTGTTTCTTTTCTTTTCAATTTCACCATAGATGGTCTGTACTAATATAACACAACCCCACAAACTTACCACTTACTATATAAAACTCGGGCATATGTTCCTCCGCATTTCTTGTATATATATAATCACCATATGATTAACCCCATATATAATATAATACTATAGGTTATACTATATACCTTCAGTACTACCGCTACCCTTAACATAGACCTATTATTCGTATTACTATACCATACGCTATCTTATTATATATTTATTATCACTAGGTCACTAATCCCCCATCAATATATAACATTAAATCTCTACATCTACCTATTAA
This sequence comes from Trachelipus rathkii, assembly GCA_015478945.1. Classification (NCBI taxonomy): domain Eukaryota; kingdom Metazoa; phylum Arthropoda; class Malacostraca; order Isopoda; family Trachelipodidae; genus Trachelipus; species Trachelipus rathkii. Next base: position 4,645 of record JABUQX010137002.1, read on the forward strand.
CCCACTGACCCCTCCTATAATTACCCCTAATCACACACTCCATCACCCCTATTTACCCATCAATAACCTACCTAACTCACACTATAACAATATAAATCCATCGCTCTTCAGGCAACCCGTTCACGTCAGAATTATCATTTTTCGGGGGACGGAGCTTGTGACTCCGCTCTTCTTTCGGCAGTTAGTTTAACATTTCAAATGAAGTTAAATTATATATATATATAATAAATATATTATATTACACTATAATATATTTATATATATAATATATAAATATATATATAGTATATATTATATTCTTATATATATATAAGATATTATATATATATTATATATATATATATATATATATATATATACTATATGTCATATAAATAAAATTTTTCTTCCTACTACTACAATAAATCTTTGTTGCTTTTCTGCTTCTGTTCTCTCTAATAGAACAAGATTTTTCACTCTTTTTCTTTGAATATCTTACTACTTTCCACGAGACTGTTATATTCTCCCTGCATCCAAATACTGAGGTTCCCTCTATTTAGGGGATCTCAATTTTCACAACACTGAGTGGTTGGGGTCCCCTCAAACTGATTTAGGTGGGGAGGAGTCCGAATGCATTCAGCATTCTCAACGATTCTCTCGCAAATAATCAAAGAACCTACACAACATTCCGGATGCGTCCCCAACCAGATTCCTTGAAACACACTTGACCTAGTGTTTCACACCCACTAGCCTTCTCTCTATAAATACATAGTAGTTTTCCCTTCTATTGGTAATTCTGACCACAACCTTATATCTCTTAATTTCAAATACTTTCTCTCCAACAGCTTCGTCCTGCCCTATATGCGTTTTTTTCTTTCACTTTGATTGGGCTGATTTGGGGCCATTGCGTTGCTTCCTAGACGTCTAACTATAATTTGGATGACTTGCTATTTGACTCTGAATGACGCTTCGGCTTCTGCTATTAAGGTGGGAGAGCTGTAATCGTAGACGGGAATGAGCAGGGTTCATTCTATCTTAAATACGAAATCTTTCTTTCCTCATAATCGCTGGTTCGAGGTCGTGCTGGTTCCTCTGGCTAATCTTCCGGCTGAACAGCGGCTTGTATCGGGAGTGGAAAACTTCTTGTTCTCCTATCACTCTCGCTAATTTTCACTCAGATAGAAATAAATTGTGGCAGGGATACTCTTCGACGAAGCAAAGCGCGGTGCTTCCCTCAAAACGCAAGTAGCTAGATAATCCTCACTTGTGTTCTTCCTACTGACAAATCCTTTCTGGCCTCTTTCCAAAAAACATAATCTCTAATAACATATCAGTACAAATTACATGTCAATTTCCATTCCTCTATTCGATCATGATGAAGCTCCTTGTGCATAACATCTCGAGTCAGTCTAAACCTGAAAAGAGTCCAAATCATCTTCCGGACATTGCGTGTCTATATTTACCATAGCTTAACCTATTACGCAGCCTGGAACGATTTATGGACAATTACCTTCCCTCCTAATCTCTCCTCTTCAGGTGTCCCTTATTGTCTTGAACTGGTGAATTTAACTATTTATCGGCTGTGCATCGGGCCTGCCTAAGATCTATGTAATCGTTAGGCCAGCGGGTGGCCAGATCCGGGCATTCCTTAGCCCATGAGTTTCATTGACGGGATAAGTTTCATTACGGTGCTGACCCCGTCCAGCTCGTTCAACTATACTCTCTATGTCTCAATATCCGATCACTTTCGCCTCGCTGTTACGGTATAGACGCTACTGCACATGTCCAATGGCCATATTACAGAAAAAAGGAAGGCTCGCTCTTGTATCTTATTAAACTATCAGACCTAATAGCATCTCACTGTATTACTATCTAAGGAATCTTGAAACACTTCTTAACTGCTCTTACCTTCTTAGAAACCATATACCATTCTGGAATGACATATCATATCTCTTCTTTCCAATCGCACCAGTGTATTAACGTCTTTTGCTTTTCGCGTTCATAGGTCTACTGGAGATATATTTTCCTATTTAACCGATTTATGAATTTTCCGCTCTTAGGAACCTACAGGGAGACTTGCCGTGGATGGAAGGTCTTGACATAATCCAATTATTTTTCATCATATTTCCTCAAATTCTGTTTCACAACTTGCTATCTTCTCTCTTACTAACTCATTATTTTTCGTAATTTCCTCAAATTCTGTTTCATAACTTAGTTGCTATCTTTCTTATTCATTAAGCTCAGCTAATTTCATCGGTACTGATGGTTGATGGAGCGAGCTTCTTTCTTCATTCTTGTTCATTCTGTACAGATTAGTTGGTGTAATCCTCATGGTTCCGGTCTATTCTACCTACTTAATAATTCTTAACTAATTTTTCATAAATGATTACTCTTAACCTGCAAACAATACATCTAACTCTTCTATACACTACTCTAACCCGATGACTCGATAAGCCTTAAATCCACTTCTTACAACGATCATTTTTCCAAAATTCTGATCCTTCTTTTCTACTTCTAGAAAAATAGCCTGTTCTACTTAATCTCATGTTTGATTCTTAAATTCTTACCTAGCTGATCTGGACTTAGAATTATCCTCGATTGGAGGCATTATCGTCTCAACCTATTGTGAAATTCAATTCTTTAAAAACCTCAAACGTACTAAACATTTTCATCTCTCTAAAAAATGCCTCTCTATAATTCCTAATATTTTATTCGATTCTGTTGTCTCTCCTGCAAACAATATAAATTATAAACTTTCAAATCAAAAATGGAAAGCTAGGTAGTTTTTGCAAGCTCACAATCATAGCGTTGCGTAGGGTTGGACTCAAATGAATTGCTTCAGATAAATGTAAGAAATGGGAATTTCGATGAACTTTT
>JABUQX010137002.1:32500-34283 GCA_015478945.1 Trachelipus rathkii
TAAACAAAATTTCCCACCCCATTACTCTCCCAGATTTCCAACACGGATTCAAAAGCAACCATTCTACAACCACAGCCCTCACGTACCCAACACATCATTAATGGCTTCAACCAATCCCCTTCCCACAGATCAATACTCACTGCAATAGACATAAACAAAGCATTCGACACTGTCCCCACACACATCCTTATTCAAAAAATCCTCCACTCCCCCCTGGTAAATAATGACAAAAAATGGCTCTCCAATTTCCTCACCAATCGTTTCGCAAAGGTTTCATACAAAAACAACCTCTCTCATTCCATCAAATTACAAAATGGCGTCCCACAAGGCGCCATTCTCTCTCCATTCTTGTTCAACTTTTTCACAGCAGATCTACCCACCCCAACCCACCAATCCACCAAACTTATTACTTACGCAGACGACATCAGTCTTATTTCCCAACACCCAGACGTAAACATAGCCACACAACATACCCAGGAATATTTACATTTATTAGAAAATTGGTTAACCTCCAACAGAATGACAGCATCCCCCCTTAAATCCTCCATTACTCTTTTAACTACTGACCGTCACCAATCCTCCCTCCATCCTATAATCACCCTGAACAATAACCTCCTTCCACTAAACAAAACACCAAAAATATTGGGACTTACCTATGACACTCACATGACGTTCTCCCCCCACATCGACCAAATCACTTCCTCAACCCGACGTAAACTAAACACCCTCCGAACCCTTTCTCATCATAACTTCAGCGACAGAAAAAACACACTCATCACTACTTATAAACAACTCCTTAGAACAAATCTAAACTATGCCTCTCCAGCATGGTTCCCAGCACTCTCAAAATCAAACACAAATAAATTACAAATCTTCCAAAACACAGCTCTCAGAATTATCACAGGTTGCACAAAAACCACCCCAATCCAACATTTACACGACGAAACTTCCATCCTCCCCATCTCCACACACCTGGAGATGGTGGGGACTCAATTTTATCAAAAAACCCGTAATCCATCCCACCCTTGTCACCAAATTCTCTCCAACCCCCCGACAAAGACTAAATCCCACCCTTCTTCACCAGCCCAATTCTATTACAACACTTACAACATAATTCCCCCTCCCCCTCTCAATAGGTCATGGATTACGCATATCCATACACATCTAACCAACACATACCTTCAAAACCGCCCAAATAACAATTTACTAAACACCCCCTCCCCAAAACCTTCCCCTAGAGAAGAAACGCTGTCCAGAAGAGGCCAAATGGACCTCGCCCGGAGCAGATCAGGTCACCACCCTAAACTCATGCAATATAAATATAGATTCAAACTAGATAATGTCACCTCCCCCACTTGCACCAGATGTTATAATTCCCATGACACAATAGAGCACCTCCTTCTGGGGTGCTCTGCTCTCGACGCCCCCCGTCCTCACTTCTCGACCTGTGGAACCGCCCAGTGGCGGCAGCCGGCTTCCTGGAAGCAGTGTGGCCCTCCAATTAAGGTGGGCCAGGGGCAGAAGTAAGTAATGAGTATATATATATATATATATATATATATATATATATATATATATATATATATATATATATATATATATATATATCTATATATATATATATATATTCTTTTTTACTTAATTAAGTTTAGCATCACTAAATATTTTTTTTCAAAATTAAATTAGTTGTTGAATTTAAATAATATATGGACAAAATATTCAAAGAATCGGATAGAGAACCAGGTCCTATGGAATTAAAGGCAAACTTTTACCACGTTGTATA
>JABUQX010137003.1:0-10000 GCA_015478945.1 Trachelipus rathkii
ATAATGAAAATAGAAGGTAAACATATGTAAACAGTTTGGAAGGAGGATAGAATGTGGGACTTAGAAGGGAATCAGTGTAAGACTTTACAAGCGAAAGAGTGCTTGAAGCAACAGGTGGATAGATAAATGAAGAATTTAATAAAGGGGACTGGTTAAATTCATTATACACATAAGAAACTAATATGAATATAAAGTTACGCATAGAGCGTTATTGTAACTAGATTACAATATGAGAGTGAGGGTTATGATGTGGTTAAAAATGATCCACTTCAGATGATATTATATATACTTGAGTTATATAATATAAAACAAAAATAGATTACAACAGCTCAACGACAGCAGTAGTGAACCAAGTGACATTTGCTAATGCTCAGCGTTTCCGCTGGTAGTTTCAAGAAGGAATTAGGTTTTTGGGGATGAGGTTCATTCTATAAGCAGAGGAGGTAAAGCGTAGAGTGAGAAAGTTGAAGAATGGTCAACCGCAGGTATAGATGAAGTCACGTGAAATGATCAAGAACTTAATCCCCACTTTGGAAATGGAAAAATCTTACGATAGCATACTAAATGATAAAAAGCAAAGAACAGAGTAAGAGCGAGATGATATTCAACGATTTGATTTGTATTAGATATATATGATGTCATTATACAGTGTTAATCTATGGAAAATAACATTTCCGCGCACATTTAGTTCAGCCGACGTGAAATTTCAATTTGGCAGGATTGATAAGCCTCAATCCAGGTACCTCTTACCATTATCATGAGGCGTTACGAGGGATTGTAACTGTAGGAATAATCAATATGTGATATTAATCTATATTATTGAGTGTTTGTAGGAGGAACAATTATATCGCCTAATTGCATATTTATCAGTCAGAAAGCACCGTTTGCAGCGTAACAGATTGTGAACTCCAGAAGTAAGAATCTTGAATATACGCAGGGAAATTATATAACGAACATAGTGATCAGGGCGTTTAGGTAGCTCAGATAGATGGAAGATATAGATATTGTGATACAAAAATCTGTCTCACAATTGTTAACCAAAGACTGAGTATTATATATGAATGTGAGAGAAAAGATTAGTTATTAAAATTTTGCTTATTTTACGCGATTATAGGTTACATAGATGTTTCAAAGCATGGCGTATAGAAATAAGCGTTAGACCATTAAAAGGGAAGTACACTGACATGGCAGGTAAATTGTTTATGTGATTTCTCCATTTAACAATTCCTTTTAGTTTGTATCTGGTTAAGGTAGGAATCATTCTTTCTGCAAAAATTTGTTTGTAAACTCCTAAAAATGTAATTTGCTGTACATTGATTTTAACTTTCTAGAATTTCCTCTGCGGAAGCAAGTGCCAGTAATAATGAATCTCATGTGTTTGTACAAAAATTCCGATAAATTGCGAATACATATGAATTGTCATATATTATGCTGAATGTTGTATGGCATTAGTTTGTATCCTTCTGATATTAGTCCTTGGTATTTATATGGTAATTTCGATTATTTTAAATTAGGATTTATATGGGGTTATGAAAGAATTTTAGAGTGGGGGTGGCTAAGAAATAGGTTGATTTTAAAGAATTGATGGATAGAATAGTTAGGTTAGAAGTGGAATAGGTAGTATGCTACCTCACACTCATTTTATATATATAATGTAGTAGTGAATTTTTGTTGAAATATATTGTTGTGGTTAGAATCTGAGATAGTATATTTATTAAAGTTACCAATATTTACAATGCTCGATTAAGAAACAGACATATTTGGCAAGGAGTGTGTAAAAAACTTAGTAAACTTAGATATATGAATGTAATGTAAATAGGTTTTGTTGAAGTAGATGAGACAGTTTATCACCTTCAAACCCCACGTTTGAAAGAATTGGAATGTTAGATGGTTAAATATTATAGTTTAATGTAAGATTAGTGAAGGCTAATAAAGACTGTGATAACTAAGTCATGTCCGAAAGTAATTTAAATAATTTTAAGGAATATTATTAATAATGAATTGTGAATAGATATAAAAAATTCTGAATTTATTTATTATTTTAATTAATTTTATCTCATACCAATATATATTTTAGTTTTCCCCATCGGAAGGCTATATTATGCTAATTAAATTCAATTCAATTTTACGTGTATAAAGAAAGTTTTCAGAATAAAAATATATATATTAGGGACGGCTTAAAATGAGTCTTACAATTTGTTAAGGGTTATGAAATTTGATTTTATATTACTCATATTAAATTATGTGTTTTAATATTAATAATGTATAGTATGAGACTTAAATTAAGGTTACTTAATTAGGTATAAATATTATAATAGTATAAGATCTAGCTAGTTAGTATTTATATTCTAGTGTGTTCAGAAATGGATTACAATTACCATATAGAGGGCGTTAAGTAGGGTTATTTAGATGAGAATTATTTGTATATTTGATAAATATAAATATGTAAGGAATATGTTAATTAAACGTTAATTAGAGAGTTTATGTGGTATTGAGTTATGAATTAGATTTTGTATAAATTAAATTATTGAGAGAATAAATGTATTAAAGAGTTATACGTTATTTATCATAGTTTAATGAAGTTATCATAATGAAATTTAGCTGTCTATTAGATTACAACATTTTATTTATTCTGTTCACTTTTAGGTAAATGTTATTAATAATGGAATGATTATGTGTATTTAGGGAATCCCGATCTGACTGTATTGTTAACTGAGAAATATCATAGTCGCGCTAATTTATTGAGTCAGTAAGATGTCCTGAAGGAAGAGTAACTTCATAGATAAATTAGAAGTTTTAATGGAGTAAGAGGAGGCCAAATGAATTCAAAATTAAAGACGTAGACATAATAGGTATTGTAATGGCGGGGTTTTGTGAGGGGGTATTGGTTTGAATTTGGACCCATTACCTGGGCCAGAGATTTATAGAACCTACATAACTTTACGAAATATGCCACCATAGTGAGATTAGGTACCCGTTACGCGGTCCCGTGAAGCCTCTAAGGAGTGGAATTATCTTTGACTGCAAACGAGTTCTCACTAGTAGGTATCAAGGGGCGGTAAGCCCGGACTCTGGGCATTTCTTAATATTAACGTTACATTTAAGTCATTATATCTTTCTACTATTTCTTTTCAGGATGTCACATTGTCACAGCACTTTTTACCTTTTCTCCCAGAAATCTTGGTTAATTATATATAAAGAGGGAGTTAAATTTAAGATAATAATGACTTTAATTATAGTAAAAGTATATATATAATATATTGATATATCCAATTATCACTCTACCATTATCATTACTGAACTCACCCTAAAAATAATTATACAAACTTAAAATTCACCAATTACCCTAAACGCAAGATTCTTTTTCACTTATGAATGCTCCTCTCTCTTCTTTCATTCTTCTCTCTTACTTCAGTTCATGGGGGATTTACTCCAGTATTTACTGATGTCCGGCTATCCCTTCTTACTTTCTCTCACTCTCATTTATATTCTATCATATATTTATTTTTCTACTTCATCTATATATCTATTTCCTTATCTAACTTTACTGGTGACCTATCTCCTCTCTATAATTCTATATTCTTCTTTCTCATAAGGAGAGTAACGCATCTGACCACGCTTCACAGCAGCTCACTCTGCATGAGGAGTAGATTAATAGAGAGAGAGATAAGAGAGAGTATGAGAGAGAAGAAGTATAATTTGTAGAGAAAGAGAGAGAGATATGAAGAAGAGAAAGAGAAATAAGAGAGAGAGAGAGAGAGAGAGATAGATGAGTCGCCTTCGAAATCAGAAATTCTGCTCAAATACTTATAATCAATAATCACTAAAAACACTTATATATAATTCATATTTTTATGCTTATCGATAGCATCAATTGGTGGTATATTGCTACTCTACAGGCCCGAATTGCCCACCACAATACCTCACATTCGATTCATCATCCTCTGATTAAAAATAAACAAAGCTAATCTCTCACTTACCGCAGCAGATGGCCGTACACCACCTCATATAGCTTCATTTAAAAATAACAACAGCAATCAGCCACAGACGCTAGCAATAACTGACCTAGCATAGCAACGTAACTTAACATAAGCTATCGTATCTAACATATGGAATTATGAATAAATGCCAATGTTTCTCAAGTTCCCAACAAATCAACACTGTTAACATAAAATACATTCCCTCCAAATCAATACTGTTAACATAAAATATATTCGCTAACGTAGCAAAGTAACTTAACTTGTATACCTTAAGTTGTCATAATCTACCAAAACTAAATATTACCCAACATATCTAGCAAAGTGTCCGACCTATCGAAGAGAATTCTATGACACAATTAACTACATAATCAGATTTCAAAATAATTTCATAAACATCATACTACCAAAATATAAAAAAAATAACTTCCTCTAAAAGTTCTACACAAAATAAAAACTGAAATAGAGGTGATGATATATTAATATATTTATATTAGACGCTATACTGACAATTATATGAAGCCTAACATAATTATAATGAAGATCCACTCAATAAATAATATATATAGTCCGGCATGATTCCGTCCCATCATATGGCATATACATTTGCTCTGCTTTTTGCTCCATCAATAATATATTATATAAGAGCCACATCCAAAAACGTAACTTTGAGAGTAATAACAGACTGCTAATCACTCAATATACTACAATTTAACTTTAACTCATCCATCATAAACTATTTACAACAAACTAAAAATAACTCCCAATTACCACGGATGCTAGTGAGTCAGACCTGCTGCCTGGAATGCATTAGCTTGGGACAAGTTTTTGAATTAATATAGAGCTGATTTTTTTATTTACAAAACTCATAAATATATGTTTAGATTATAATTAATGGAACTCATATGTATATTAATTTTTTAATGTTTCCCTTTGATTAATATTATTATTCATATATTTATTTATAAACTTAATATTATAACAAATATATTAGTGATTCAATCTATTGATGTTATATCACATTTTGAATCAAATTATATAATACAGAAGGCGGATTATTATTTCCAGTATATTCAGGATATTACAACCACAATATATTATATCAGCTAGAGATCCTGAGGTATATTATCATTATATAAATTCTACACATAACATTAAGAATTTCGATATAAGCACTTTAATTATGAGCAATTGATAATAGTTTAATACTAATTAAATATATAATAAAATATACATCAGCTTTACTGCTTATTTATACTGTTATATAAACAATAGCAAAGAATCTATTGATCTATTAACAAAATTTTTACATATATATTTTAATTAAAATAATTCAATTAATTAGAAATCTCACTTTATATTTATCAAAATTCTAAGCAGTTGAGACTCGCATAAACAAACAGCTTAAGATCATTCTTCATCGTCTATCCATAGTTACGACATAATTGAATATCTCTCCGCTCCGACACACACGAAGAAGACACTCAACTAATATAAGCACTTCTACATGGTAGACAATACTAGTTCCTCCAAAGACATACGACAGCATCCAGTCAGAATCGAGAAAAGTGAGCTCTGAAACACGACGCCAATTTCCTTCCCAGCTACGACCAATATATTGCAAAAATCCCTCCGTTGATATTTATAAATTATATATAATAACGTATATATTAAGAAAATTAGCTCTTACTGTTTTAAACCAAAAATAACAATAAAACAAAAAATTCCTCTAAAATCTAAATAATATATATATTTGTACAGTTTAATTGGAATGGTACTATCTAATAGAACTTACCAAGTCGAAATGATTTAATTACAGGAAACTAATCACACAAAAAGAGCATGCCTCCAAGTCATCTAAAGTATATATTAAAATGTAGATTATGTATATCGTTCAATTTAAGATCGTACCCTCCCTCATAATAGGAGAGCACGTAACAAGACATACCATTAGCTCTCCGAACCAAACACACCATCAATGAAAAACTCTTACCTCGCCGCATCAGTGTACCTATGGATGTGAAACACATCGATACATATTATGAATATTCTCATTTGCAAACTTTAAACTATATTATACCCTATTATCACCAAAGTTACCACCACTACAGTTAAACCACAACGTAACACTACCTCAGTAGCGTGTATCTCGTGATCACGGATTTATATAAACTACAAACTTCTATGCACGATACAACAACGACACTTACAAAATTGTACAGTCACACAGCGGGCGAAAACCACTGCAACAGCACCCAAAATCCCACTATCACCAAGTCTAATAGGCTACTATCCTACCCGACATTAGATCAGGTCTAGACCCAATTTTAAACAGCAAACCATCTCTTCATCGCATTCACTAACAAACAAACTACAAATCTTCCATAAGGCAACCAATGAAAATAAAAAAATTTTAACAACAGTACATCTTTACTATTCACTATCTATATACAAATAACACACAGACATTCCACAACTCAGAACACTTGAATCTATTATTTACTACCACTTCAACCACCACACCAACTTCAAGACCACAACGAGCGACTACATCTAATATACCTAATCCAAACACTTGATACTATACGCGTGACCAACTCTGCATAACACTAAATCCCCTCCCACAAGAAGCCCACTGATTAACGATCGGTTCTCAAACCAAGAACTAGTGATGCTCGCTCAAGAGTTACAGCTACTGAGCACCACTCTACACTTCCTTCCACCGCGGAATGACAGCAGCAGAGCACCTATCTTTCCCAACTGCTACAAGCGCCGATCTCCGACAGACATCAGACGCAAAGTTAATACCTTACCACCTTGTTTGCTATCGGATTCTGTTTTCCCCGGCACAATACCCCTCGAGATCACAATCTTTCTTTACATCCAGAAAGAGAGAGCGGGTGGGGTCACAATATCACAAAGTTTTCCTTATATCATATATTATATCATCATATATAATAAATCAATAATAAATTAAATACATATCATAAATACTCATTCATAAGATCAATATTACTATTCCACCTATATAATTAAAGTTATAATTAGTATATATAAATACATATTATACATCATATAAAATACCTCACTATCCATACTAAATTATAATACTCTCACCGTAATCTGATAATAATAAATATATAGTTAATACTTACCATCATATTAATATTTATATATATAATATATTATAATTATTATATATAATATAAAAATAATATTATAATATTAAATATATAATTATAAATATCATATAATAATATAATATATTATAAAAACTAAATTATTAATTAAATATAATATATGACAATTATTTGTCAGAAAAAATCAGAGCTCTCATCAAAAAATAACATACACTAATAAAATATAAACATCAGAATTTCTAAACACTGTTTCTATACTAATATATTAGATTAATTATATACTATAATTATAATCAATAAAAATTATCATCGTACATGATATCAAACTATCATATTATTCAATAAGACTACCTGAAATATTTAGAACCACTCACATAACTCTCATACTAGGTAACTACCATAATAATATAATAAATATATATAATTAATATATTAATGTATATTATATATTATATTAATATTATAGTTATTAATAAATATATATTAATATTATATATTAATATAATTAAATATTTATATATATATATTATAATTAATGATTAAAATATAAATTATTGGAATGCTTGAATAATATATTGATATCTATAATTGAAATTATAAATAAGGAAAAAATATAAAATAAATAAGATACATTCAAAATATATTCAACACACATATAATAATATATATAGTATATATATATATATAAATATATTAAATATAAATATTAATATTTATTTTTATAGATTATTATAATTATAATAAATGGCTGGGTTTACTTTTATAAACCATTTTGTTTAAAAATTTATTACTTATCTACTTAAATATAATTCTTTAGTTACGACGTTGGCATAGGACTGTAATTAAGCTTTTGATAAGTCAATGTAAAGTTCTGTAGAATTCTAGAGTTTACTTTTAGCTCTATATGGAAAAAAATTATAAATATTAGAACTCAGTAGCTAATAGACCAACTTTAGTATATACTCGTATATATATACTATATAAAACCCTCACAACTTAATGAAAATAATAATATATATTCATAATACATAATTATAATTTAAATTAAAACTGATAAATATATCTATACACCCTACTATAAATATATATATATCTCAGTCTAAGGCACACCAAAACTAAATATATATAAATGACTAAATACGTATAAAAATTGTAACTTAACACAAACAACCAACCAACAGTTCCTAGCACATGTCCATAAAATGGATATATAATTAGTTCCACGACTATCACCTTATTTGATATACAATTAAAAATCAGTATACTTACCTGACTTAAATTATAAATATTTATACCTCCCCTTTGATAATTCTAACCCAATACACAAGTCAATTAAATAAACCAGTATAACTATTATTAACCCATAAAAAAAACCAACAATTTCTACAAAAATCAAAATCAAAAAATGTTTATACTAATAAAAATCAATATCAAATAAATTATACAAATGCTCGAAAACAGCTTATCACTCCCGACTCCGGGACCCCAACTAAATCTACTCCGATCAACCCTTACCCTGAAAAACGCTCAACTCCCGACCCGACTTCCCCTCCCATAAGTAGTATTAATATTATATATAAATATTATAAATCCAATTATATATATATATAATAATATATATATATAAATTAATATATAAATATTTTTATCTAATAATAATATATATATATTATATTATATTATTATAAATATATATATATATGTATAATTTCAACAGGTACAAAATAATAATCACATTATAAAAATTCTTAAATTATATTCTGATAATTATACTTGTGAATTTATAAAATGTCTGATTACTTATTAAGGTTACATGCTTAATTTTTCCTCTCATATATTCCTTTTCTGGAGCTTTCAATTTTATTTCTTGGAGATTTCTGGATTCCTTTTTTTCAATTTTAATGATTAATTTTTTTCAAAAATCATTCCATTAATTATAACTATATAAATATATAATAATTATATATATATATATATAATATATAAATATATATATTAATAATATATATATATATTATATAGTATAAATATATATTAATATATATATATATATAAATAATATTATAAAATATAATATATAATATAATATATATATATGACCTATTCTGTTTTACGTACTCCTTCATTTTTGAATTTTTTTTTTGTGTTTTTTTAATATATTGCTATATATAAACCTAACAATCAATTTTAAGTTAACTGTGTCCATGGATCAAAAATATATAGGTACCTTTTACGTTTTACTTACTCTCCTTCAGGTTTAATTTTTTTCCTTTTTATTTACTACAGGAATAGTATTTTACAAATATACAATATCTTGCTCTCCTGTCCTCCCTGTAACTAACATGTTTTACTATTTCCTCTCCTCCTTAGTTTCTCCTAACCCCCTCCTTGTTATTTTTTTTCTGTGGTCTGTTGTGTCCTCCCCCCTCCCCTACGGTATGTATAGGAAAGTCCCTCTTTCCCCCTCGTCTCTGGTTGTGAGCCCCCTTAATTTTTTTTTTACTTTTTTTTAATAATCTTATAACATTTATTCAAATTTTTATGTTTTTTTTTCTATAATTTTCTTACTTCTATGTGATATTTCATTTATAAAAAATAATTTAAGCAAATTAATTTTATAAAATTAATTTTATAATCTATTTCTGAACTTTTTAATCATGTCCATTACCATTGGGATATTGGTTAGTACATATAGTTGCAATTATTTAAAAAAACAAAAAAAAAAAAATCAAAACTACGGAGTCGTAAAAACAACATACTCTCATATATAATATATAATTAATATATTATATATAATATATATATAATTATATATATATATATCTAATAATATTATAAATATAATACACTATTTAATAGGTGTGGGAAGAATTATAAAATGAG
>JABUQX010137003.1:15000-22500 GCA_015478945.1 Trachelipus rathkii
TTTTTTGAGAAACTTTGTTTAAATCTAAAGTATCTTACTTATGTTATTTATTTAACGAACATTTGCTTAAATATTTTTACTGTAATAATTCACGTATAGAATGCTTAACTTATATTTTTGTCTGCCCACATTGAATTTTTTTATTTATTACTTTTATTTTGTTTATACTTTATAGGCACCTTGCGTGGCACTCATTATCGGACCTAACGGCGCACCTACTATTGTATCTTCAATTTATGTTATGAAATTATTTACCTTGCATACTTCTAAATTTTGGAAAATTAGCACATTCTTTGATGTTATGTTAAATAAAAATCTGACGCAGTTGGACGTTGTTTTTACCCATACATGGCCTGAACCTTGAAAATCGCCCCCTAGCAAAAGATTTGGGCGAAAGTGAAGACCTTCCAGCCGATTCCTGTGCTTAAGTGTATCACTGTGTGAAAGTGATTCTAATTGGTGTAACTCGCAAGACGCAGCTCTCTCTCCTCCGCAGGTGCCAGAATCACTCCAATTTGAGGACTTATAAACTTACGGTACCACCGCATTTTTTTATCACTGTTTTTACGCCACAAGAAGTCAGTTCTCAATCTTGGGAACACTTTCGCAATGTAAATCACACTGGAAATTCGCAAAATTTTCATTTTTCGAGAGGGCGGAACCAGTCCAAACCTGTCTCTCTCCAGCACAATCTCTCCTCGTCCTGTGATATAAGTACTCCAGCAAACGACGCATTGGAAATGAACTATCTCAATGGTACACCGCCTCTTCTCCAGACTCGAAAATTTGGAAAATATTCTCATCATGGAAATGGCAACTCCACCTCTCACGGTAGCATCGAGTCAAAGATGGATGTTATGGAAATCAGACCAGCCATCACTCACAAGGGTTTGTTCAATGGAACTAAAAAGGTAGAGTCTCAAATTTTGTTTAACACATCTTATTTAAATGTTTTATCTGACACGAAATCTATTAACCAATATAAAATTAATTTAAATGTTCTTTCTGACACGAAATCTATTAAACAATATAAAATTGATTTAAATGTTAATACTGAAAATAGATTTCATGTTGTTTTCCTCAAGATGGGAAATTTATATAAAAGGAAGCAATCCTCTCAATCGCCTCACCTCCAGCCTCCTCATTATTTCAACGCTTCCATTCCCAAAATTGATAGCCAATGTCAACTTGATAGCACGAGCCCCACCGCTCAAAATGATGTATTAAATAAAGCTTCGCATAATTGGGTTGAGGAAAAGTTTGTAACTAAAAATGATAGGGAAACTTTTGCTTATGTTCACTCATGTAATAAAAATGGTTTAGAAAATATTTCACACACAGTTTTTGATGATAATTATTTTAATGTTCTTTCTGAAGCCACCTCTCATGGGACTTCTCAAGCTGTTATGAATGGAATCGACGTTGAAACCATCTCTCATGGTTCGTTAGCGGCAACTATGAATGTCCCTCACACCGCTAACCAGTTCTCATTGTTTAGAGAACCTACTGATGATGTTATGTTTCCATCAGAATGCTCAAATTTTAAAACTTCTTTATGTAAAAATAATATTAATCCACAATGTCTCACACCTATTAATGATAAAAACACTTTTACACAAACAAATAGCTCTTGTAATAATGTTGAATTTGTCACAAATGTAAACACACACACACATTTTAATTCCAACAGCAAGGTTATTTTTCCTACTATTAATTTGAATAGGTCCAGGAATAGAGCTTTATTTAATATAAATAATACTTTTGAATTTAATACTAACGCTCATGCATGCCTCAGTGGTGAAAACGATATAACTTTTAATGATAGCATTTCTAGCGCTGCCTTACATTTTTCAGAGTTAGGTTTTAATGGCTCCGCCGAGTCAGGTATTGATGTGACACTTTTTAAGCAGGAAAATGCAAAAGCAGTAGACATGTCGCGGTGTATTAATCTAAAGGAAGAACATATTGCACATTCCCAATTGGGAGAGTGCAATATGAATCTTTCACTTACCAAAACTCTTTTATCTTCCCAAAGTTTTATTAAAAATTTCCAGATTAACGATGTGTATGGACCAGATTCGCAAGCCACAGATATTGCCGAGGTGGACAGAGTTGTGGCAGAGGCAAACTCCAAGAGCGAGGTGTATTTGAAGCAGTTGCAAGTTGATGTTGAAAGCTCAAGCACAGATGAAATTGGAGATGGTAACGATGGTGAAGTTGTCAATGGTGAAGTTGGATTTGAGGTTAAGTCGCATATAACTTTAAATATGGAGTTTGCAGATGATGATTATTTGGAAGGTAGGAGTATAAATTGTTTTTCTTATGATAGGCCACACGATTTAGCTATAGAAGATAGTGTGCATATTGAGACAAGTAGATTATTTTATGGCACTAATAGTAATAGTGGTTGTTCCACAAACACATTTGGAAAGCAGATGGCTCTCGCGCCTATAGAGCACTTGCACAGTAATAGAATGAGCTTAGCATATAATCAACAGGTCAGAGCAGACGCTGAGGTGAAAAGCAGCAAGGAGGTAAGATTAGATATGCCAGAGGGACATGATATGGCGCATATGGAGGCACTTGTAGATGCAAGGCATAGCAATGAATATGAAAGGTTCTCTTTCAATATTTACAGACAGAGCGATATAGTTAAGAGGTATAATGGTATAAGTAGAAGAAGAGCTTTAACACACACTAGAAAAGATGTCGAAAGGTACTCTACATTTATTGGAAATGAATTGCATAACAATTTATATAGGTGTAACTTTCTAGAGCTTAATTCTTCTAACTCTCCGCATAATTTACTTGTTTCTAACTCTTGTTTTAATAACTCTCCTTCTTTTGAATATTTAATTAGCACTTTAGGTCTATCTCCCAAATTACCTACTTTCTCTCCACATGTTTTGCAATCTTTAAAAGCCTCCTATCTCATTGATCAAAAGGTATCGAAGGGCACTAACCCTCATTCTCTTGTTAATATTTCTGAATCTTTTATCAATTTTAATGAAGCAATATTACCTACTTCTCAACATTTACCTGGTAATGCGCTTTCTCCGATCAACGCCACTGTACAAAAGAAACACTCGCATGCCGATAACAACGTTGCAAAATCAACTTTGCGACAACGATTTTTTGAGGAACTGACAAACGATCGGTTTCGAAACCGTACACGTATGGGTTATCGCCCTCCTTCCTCCTTTCCTCGCAAACCTTTTCCAACTCCACACACTTGTTATCGCCGGAAAAATCAGCAACATTTGCCCCAAGATAGGCATTTTCAATGTTTTTCTCCTTATGGACACACTCCACAAAATTCTCGCTTCCGCAGTGGTAAAATTCCTTCTAAAGAAAACCATACTCAGGGAGCCCACAAATCTTTCTTTCATTTCGCTAATAGAGAAGATCTAGTCAGTAACTGGAGAAAACCTTCTTTACAGAAATCCAGGGACGCCTCCACACCTTACGCACATCCCCCCAGTGGGACTCGCAATGTTCGCAGCTCGACAGCTGTCACACTTGTCAAAGATAGCTCTAATGCATGCGCTAAACCTATTTCTCTTGATAATATAAATTCAAATGGGGTTAAAAGCTTTTTGCATGACGAATATAATGTTAATACTCCAAAACACTCTAATATTTTAGCTCATAATGTACGCTTCGATAGAAATTTTAACACAAATTTCCAGCATGTTTTTCAAGGGGTAGAAAATTCTCTTATACCTAACAATACGGTTAGCATGACTGAGACTGGAAATGGTATCGCAAATATCAGTTCAACATTAGCTAGGGTTTGTCCTGAAAGTAGCATGTGTTCTCAGGAATATTTATTAAATGGGAAACTTATAGGGGACTCTCCTCCTCACGCTGTAGGCAACACTGAGACTTGCATTAATATAGATGATTTAGACATTGGCAACGCGCATTCCCATAGCGGGAACTTAACTTTAGGTAGTGTTCATATTGTAGAAAATGGAAATGGCAAAGCACATGCCAAGGCTCTATTCCCCAATAAGATAGATACTAGCACAAACGCTTTTAGATGGGATAATAGCCATGCTCTTCGCGCTACCTCACCTTTTAGTAGTTCTCCAGGGATTCAATTTTTCTTACCTCTGCCAAATGTTAAGGGGAAAACTCTTGCTACTCTTCAGCATGCTCGTTATTTTCCTCCAGTTCGCATTAAAGAACAATGTTTATCACATTCACGAAGTAAAGCTCAAGATTTAGCGTTTAAGGTTCCATATAACACTGAGTCTTTCTCCACATTCATTAAAGCTTTCACGTCTTCTCCTCCTTTGAAATTTTCTTTGAAATCTGAGCCTATTTCGTTACATAATAACGCGTTTCCTATATGATAACCTCATTCTCAGGAAACCACTTTCACGCTCTCTATGGTGATCGCCCACCCCACCTGTTTTCTTTAATGATCATATGTTGATCCCCTTCCTCCTACTTCTCCACGAGTTGTTTCTTAATTCTCCATTTCACATACTAAATCATGCCGCATATTTTCACACGACACGCTTGTCAAGTTTTTTTTTTCTCAAATTTCTCACTTCTCCGCCCTTCCTAATTGATACTTAAACCGCACCTATGTGCATTTCGCATTCAGATTCTTCCTTCTTTTTCTCGAAAGAACAAAACTTTCCATCCATCCTCTTCACTAATCATATCTTTTCCACACATTCTACACTAAAAATTTGCATTCACATTTCTCTCACAACAGAAACTTCCACACTCTTAAATAATGTCAAAAATCTTCACACCGTTAAGACTGAAACTTTCCATACACACCTCATTTTCATATGTGTGTAAACTCAAAAGAACACTCACATTATGATGTTGAACACACTTAAAGCAACGTTCACAAACATACTCCTTTTAAAACCACATTCATTGCATTTTCCAATACCTTTCACTCTCAACACAAGGACATTAACCACAAAAATACCTCCTTATTTAACATACATATCACTGAAACAAAATACATTCCACCACACAACTAACTATCACATCAACGCGACCTCACATCACACAGATTCATTTATACCATCTATTTATCCTTCTCTTTTTCCTTCCTCACACAGGAACATCTGTACCTCTTCACACCTACTTTTAGATTGTTAAATTTTTTTTTTTTAAAGTGCCACGGGCCGGCTATTTTACATTTATTTACATCAATGTATAAATAACATATTAGAAAAACATTTCTAACATGTAAAATTATGAAACTGTAAACACATTTTCATTTAAGAATATTAAAAAAGTTTATAACAAATTAATGGTAAGATCACTAAAATTTCAAATTTTATTTGCTTATTAATCCAATATACAACCCTTTTCTCATAAAACTTTTCTTCTCCCCTATCTTCACACACAAAATGTTTGAGAAATTGGATCTTCTTTAACTTGGTAATAACGAACGATCTTCGTTCTGAAATTAGAAAACAAAATATCAAAATACTAATACTTTAACAGATATATAAAAATTTTTTTTTTTAAAGTATTAACCTAATATATCAAGAATAAAAATGCACACGTTATTAAGGTTATTGCATACATCTTCAGACATCCTTCCCATTCTTCCGCTTCCAAACAAGGGATTGCAAAAGATTCTCAACTTCCTGAATATCCACTTGATCGTCAAAATTTTATCCCAAATGTTACTTCTCTGACTTCCAAATTAAAATTAAAACCATTACATCCCCATTGGGATGAGTCTCTTGACACCATAAATCGAACTTTACAAACTCAGAAAAGCTTAAATATCCATTCTTTTTCGATATCCGGATTCTCCATTTTTGCGACCATACTAAGCATCTTAGGAATCTGTTTGGTTTATTTTAAACTTCGCCCTACTCCTGTACCCCCTGCAGCCCTTCTGCAGCCCCTAGTGTTCAATATACCGTGGTCCAACGTGCACCTATACCCGAACCAAAATCAACCTCTTCCATTTACCCTGGACTAGAACCCACATATTCAAATCCTCCTGCATAAATTGCATACCTCAATTTCCTTTTCTTTTCATTGGCAGGGGACCTCTTTCACAGAAATTTATCTGTAAAAGTCTATTTGAACAACAAAATTTGAGATATCTATTTTGTTCTTCATTATCGATTTTATCTTTTCAGATAAAATATTCTCTTTTCCTCACACGCTCCAAAAATCTCTATCACGTACCAAAGTCCTTTTTGTATTTAATTTAATTATTTACTTTCTTCCTATCATATTTATTCAATAAACTCCAGTATCATTTTTGAAACTAACCCCGATCAGTCCCCCCTCTTTCACCCCTATTTTTTTTCCTATAAGAAAGCTCTTGTTCATTCTTAAAATTCATTCTGACTTCTGATGTACTACCGACAAGGTTATATTTTTTTTGTCCTCCGTCTGTGATTCTGGTAAGCTTAAATTTGTTTGGTTTTTATACATTTATCTCTCACAAGAAACTTGTACTTTCAGTCGTAATAATAAGAACGACAGTGATGTTAATAATAATAATAATAATAATAATAATAATAATAATAATAATAATAATAATAATAATAATAATAATAATGAAGTTACGCGAATTTCCTCCCATTTTTTTTTTAGCACCTCGCCCACTTTTTTTTGTTTTTATAAAATTAGGAAAACAACTTGCTGTTGGTTTTATTTAAACTACGATATAACATACACTACACTTCAACCACCAGAACATTCTCAACTTACAATTTATTTTTGAAAAAATAAAAATAATTTTTAAAGTCTTGGCTCCATTTTTTTAAATTCTTTGCCTCAATTTTCATCGGACCAAGACGTTAAAATTCTTTTTATTTTTGTTTTAAATTTGATTATATTAACTCATGTCAAGATTTAAATTTTGAAATTTATTACCTTAATGTAGTACTCAAGAAAATTTGTTTAACATTTTTGTACCTTAATGCTCAAGAATAGATTTTATTTTTCATTCTTAATTTTAACGCTAAGTGTCATCTGTTTAGAAAGTTTGATTTAACTTTTTATTTTTGAAATTTATGTTCCTTAATGTAATTTTTTTTATAGAAAAAGACACTTAATTTTGAAATCTAAATTTGTCAATACTTTGTCGTAAATTCTTTTTTTTTTGAGAAACTTTGTTTAAATCTAAAGTATCTTACTTATGTTATTTATTTAACGAACATTTGCTTAAATATTTTTACTGTAATAATTCACGTATAGAATGCTTAACTTATATTTTTGTCTGCCCACATTGAATTTTTTTTATTTATTACTTTTATTTTGTTTATACTTTATAGGCACCTTGCGTGGCACTCATTATCGGACCTAACGGCGCACCTACTATTGTATCTTCAATTTATGTTATGAAATTATTTACCTTGCATACTTCTAAATTTTGGAAAATTAGCACATTCTTTGATGTTATGTTAAATAAAAATCTGACGCAGTTGGACGTTGTTTTTACCCATACATGGCCTGAACCTTGAAAATCGCCCCTAGCAAAAAGCTTTCAAAAGA
>JABUQX010137003.1:25000-27500 GCA_015478945.1 Trachelipus rathkii
TATACAACATGATACAAACAACAAACAAAAAATCACATATGCTACTAGATAGGAACTCTGTAAACTCGTCTTTGCTTTTATTATGAGCAAGCAAATTCTTCATTGAAGTTTTGCTAACTATCATTTCAGATGTTATTTTGTAACGGATTGGATCACTGCCCAGTTGCCGAATACGTCTCATTTCATTTTTTAATGAATCGTCCTTATACGTGTCAAACACAACATGTACTGAATTGTATGCGTTGAATTTGTCACCAATCCACTTGCTTAAGTGCATTCCTAGATCATGACACGTTTTTACTGTGTTAGGCTTATTGTAATTGTGCAGTAGAGCCATTCCATCAATTATAGCCGCGATTTTGTCCGATCCTTGTGAGTCTTCTGTTGGATGTGATAGTGGTGAACTGCTATCAATCTGTACTTCATTTGATGGTAATGACTCCAAAATCGCTGTAAGTTTGGATTTGTTGGAACAGTGATGCATTTTCCCATCACTAGCAAACAATGATTTTGGGAGGGGTGAAAATTCGTAGTTGCTTAGATTGAACTTTATGTCAATATCATCTCTGCTTCGAGATGCTATCAATAGCCTAGACATAAGTGAGAGATCTGTTTTCATAGATACAATTTTGTCTTTAAGGACAACTTTAACATTTTTTGCTGACGCTTTACAAGTTTTTGTGGGATATTTCTTCATTGGAGACCAAAATTGTGTTTTGTTGCTATTTACACGCTCTGCCATAAAAGATTCCTCCAACTTTTGACCCACTTCTTCTATGTTACTTACAAAATCTTGCACGTCCTCCGGGAACACTCTTTGAGTAAGAATGTGGGTTAGTTGTTGGTTTTTACAATGAAAAGGGTTGGTAGAATTTATAAATGCATCTTTGAGTTTCAAGACATTGCGATCCTGGCGTTTTTGGGCAGTATCTAGAAGCCCGTGGTGTTTTGTCTGTCCAACATTTTTCATCCCAAGCAACATTTCCGTCTCATTTGAAATTCTGTTCAGTTCGGGATTTACGAGGAAGAAACGATTTCTGGCATTATCATTTTGTGCAATACCTACCAGTCCTCCATGCACTTTCAATTTTCGGTTTTGGTGCTCTAAGGCTTCATCTGCACCTAGGGCACAGAAGGGTACAACATTACGATTGAAAACCCATTTTCCCTCTATGAAGTTTTTCCAGATATCTGGATCTGTTGATTGTAATACATCCATCTCAGCAAGATACAGTGAAATCATACGTGCATAATTTAGTCTATTAAGAGCAAAGAAATATTTCAGAAAGTCATGAAGAGAAGCCAGGCTGAGATTCCAATCAGATGTTCTAACAGATCTGATAAAGCACAACATAGACTGTACCATATCCATATATGAACACGCCATCTTGAAGACTGGTTCCACTGATTTCCTAGAACTCACAAATCTTTTAATTTCTTCAAGTATCATATTTTCTTTAATGAAAGAGATTACTGCATCATGTTTTTGTTTAATATCGGTTTCATTGTTAGATTGTAAACTCTCTGCCAGTTCATCCAGTAGAGGCTGTAACAAGGTAATTTTTCCCGGTTGTTCCTTGTCAAATTCTTCTAGAAGAATATTTAATGTGGTTGTAGTTGTTAAATGGGCTTCAATAGCTCTCCTTATGTGTCTTCCCTCTAGTATTTGTTTCATAGTCACCGAGGAGTACAAATCGCATTCCACCCACAGCTCTGGTATTCCACTTACACATAC
This sequence comes from Trachelipus rathkii, assembly GCA_015478945.1. Lineage (NCBI taxonomy): Eukaryota > Metazoa > Arthropoda > Malacostraca > Isopoda > Trachelipodidae > Trachelipus > Trachelipus rathkii. Next base: position 26,736 of record JABUQX010137003.1, read on the forward strand.
GAACTCACCAATTGTTCTAAGTTGAGCTATTATTATATGCAGTTCTCTAGACTTCAATGTCCATTTGCCTTTGCATCTTCTTTTGCCATTTCAAGCTGCTTTAAAGGTTTATAAATTGCCATGTCAGCTGTAACAACTACTTTCATTATCATTTTATTCATGGATTCGTTAGTTTTTCAAGTTGCCTCATAACTGTTAACTGAACAGAACTATTAGTTGGAGGCTCTGGAATTACTAGCAGCAAGGAAACTCAGGAAACATATTTGACATCTTTTAAATAGCTGTTATACTCAATCCATGTGGGAGAGGAGATAGATATATCATTACGATTCAATATGGATCTTCGTAATAGGAACCAAACTGTCAAAACATATTGCTTTGTAAAGTAATTCACCATATTGTTGGACAATGTTGGAAACGACAGGTTCTGGACAACATGTATTCCAGTTCGTAGGTTTTGTACAAGAAAGGATTTTTGGTAAGGCATCTTCAAGATATGGTAATGGCAAATTATTTGATGAGGCCAATGATATTGGAGCATGTCGATCAGACTCTTTTACATCTTGGTAAACAGTTACAGCCGTCCCATGAAATGTCCTTCTTCCGTCAATGGTGTCTTCACAAAAGTCAATATTGTCCATAGCACAATGTATAAACCTGTCAGTAATCAAATCTGGTGGTATGTACAGGCCATCATTGCTAATAATCCTATTAGCTACGCTTCTTGCAATATCTGTTTCAATTCTCAGGACTCTTGAGTAATCA
>JABUQX010137003.1:35000-37449 GCA_015478945.1 Trachelipus rathkii
TCTCCTATCACTCTTGCATTTTCATTCAGCTAGAAATCGTTGCAGGGATACTCTTCGACGAGCAAAGCAGACTTTCATTAAACGAAAATGCGCTCACCTCCTTGGTTCTCCTACTGACAAATCTCTATTCTTGCCAAAAACATCTCTACTCAACTTCTTGTAAATCATCCTTCCTCCCCAAAGTATTCGCTCTGATGATTCTGTTGTTACTCCAACTGAAAAGGCCAATCATCCTTTGGCCTCCTATTTTCCTCTATCTCAACCCTGGACGATTCCTGGTATTCCCCTTCTTCCTCCTTCTCCTCTCAGGTGTAATATGCCTGCGCCTTCACCTGTCATTTCATTTGATCGGGTGCATGACCTCCTGAAATCTATGAGCCTTGGTAGAGGGTCCTGATGGTATTCCTCCTCTGGTTCTCAAAACTTGTGCTTACCCCACCCTCGATCAACTATATTCTATGACTCAATACTAGCACTTTCCTTCTGTGTTGGAAGCGCGCATATGTCCAACCTATTTTGAAATGATGTTTGATCCTTCTGAACTATCATCTATAGTTCTCACTTCTGTCTTTCTGGTGATTTTAAGAAACCTTCTAACTCTCACTCTAGATCATCTGGAATCTCTTCCTTCTTTCTGATTACCAGTACGGCTTTCGGTGCTTGAGATCTACTGGTGATATACTTTTCCTATTTAACAGATTTATGGTTTTCTGCCGCCCTTAGGAACAACGGGAAGACTTGTGTGGTAGCGCTTGACTATTAAAAGCATTTGACCGGGTATGGCACGTCACTGCTCTCAACTCTCCTCCTTTGGGTTTCCTTCTTCTCTTTGGTTACTTATGTCTAGCTTTCTTCAAATCGCTAAATGTTGGCTGTTGTTGATGGGTGACTCTTTCTTTTCTGTCATATGTGTTCCTCAGGGTTCTAGTTTTATCTCTACTTATTCCAAGTTTTCATCAATGATCTTCTCACCTGCACATCTAACTCTATCCACTCATTTGTCGATGACGACCCTTCATTCTTCAACTTATATCAATTCTGCTCCCTCTTTACTTCTAGAAGCCTCTCTTTTTAATCTTTCCGATTCTATTTGCTAATCTGGATAGAATTTCCGTATGGGGCCTTAACAACCTTGTGAAATTCAACTCTTTAAAACCCAACTTTTACAAAACCACCCACTCAAAAACACACCTAACTTTTCTATCTCTTTCGACGGTTCTCTCGTCTCTCCTGTTGACAATATAAACATCCTTGGCCTTAACATAAACAAAAATGTCTTGGAAACCTCACATCACCATTGTTGCTAGGGTGGCCTCGAAGAAACTGGGAGCTCTGTTTAGAGTGCGAGACTTTTTTTCCTCTTCTCAGTTACTCTAACTATACGTAAAGGGTCTCATCTGCCCTTGTACGGAGTTTTGATCTCATATCTGGGAGGGCTCTGTTTCACCCGGCTTTTGAATAAGGTCAAAGGCAAAAGGCTTATAAACTGTTCTGTACTTTCCAGTTCACTTGACCCTCTATATTTTGCGGCGTGATGTTGGTGCTTTATCCCTTTTCTATAGGTACTGTGCAGGTGCTCGAGGGAACTATCCATTCGCGTACCACCAACCTTTGCGACGCCCTCGTAGCACAAGGTGCTGTGTCGGCACATGAGTTTTGTGTTGATGTTAGTAACTTCAGACCGGTTTGCCAGTGGTGTTTTTCTTCTGCCACCTCTGTTCCTGTGGAATTCTCCATCATCTGTGTTCCTACCAATTAATTTCCTCACTTTAAAGCCTGCGTCTGTGCTCATCTGCGTAATTTGGTGTTAGATGGATTTTGAGGCGTTCAACACCCCCCCTTGAATAGGGTTCTGCCTGTAAGCGGCGGTGACAACTGTAAAAATAAATAAATAAAAGGTTCTAATATGGAATTCCTAAGCTAGTTGAAACCCCACAAGAATGGCAACTGCGACGGTGAACCACTTCTAGAATGCATTAAAAAAGCATAACCGAGGAGCTTACTAACTTGACATTATCCATAACGAGCCGGTGATAGAGGCGCGTAGAGACAGCTTGCCGCCGATCTTGGGTGCGGAAGCCCCTGGCATCAGCACGGATAGTGACGATGGTGCCTTTTCAGCAAATAAACCAATGAAGAGGATTGGATATGTTAGACTTTGATAAGTTCATGGCCGAAATTGCATTGACATCTCATCCACCTTCAAAGGAATCACACCAGGAACCTCATCGTAAAAACGGAAGAGACAGTCATCAAGGAGCAAAGATAATTCAAATTTGCAGTTTGTGAAAGAGGAGATGAGGCTCTACGAAGATGCTGCCTACAGAAGAGAATCCCTTCATGCGGTGGCATGAAAATGGGCCAAGGTTTTCATTATTATCAGAGCTTGCAGGCCAAAACAGCATCTCCTTCATCAGTCGAGATAGAGCGTATTTATAGTGTAGGTAGG
>JABUQX010137004.1:0-2500 GCA_015478945.1 Trachelipus rathkii
AAGGTGAATATATTACTTAAAGGTTTGTGAAAAATTATTACGGATTTTATCAGTGAGAACAGGTTACTCAGGTTGCTAGTTAAGGAAAATTTACCTCGTAAGAAAATTAATGACTGTTCTTCGAATAGATTTGGTGTTATATTTTTTTAACCATTGAATTTTATACAAAGTTGAAGTGAGATGGAAAGGCATTTTATTATTTTAAGTTGTGTGTAAATATATATTAGAAAACGAATTGCGTATATTTTAACTCCTTCTCCATATTGTTGCAAGTATAAGGGTGATAATAAGGTTATAGCATTGAAAGAAAAACAAACAACGAAATAATGAGAATCCGCAACATTGGTGGCTCCGTAGGTTTATTTGGGACTTACCCTTGCAATAGTGGAGAGGGAGTGGGAGAAAAAGAATTTTTTTTTTTGAGTTTTTATTTGATATTTTTCGGGTTTATTTAAGGTTCAATCTTTTTAAGTTTGTTACAAACAAACTTGAGAAGGGAAGGAATGTAGGAATATGTAGGAATGTATTATTATTAAGAGAACGACCAACTAAATTTATTAAAACAAAAGGTAGGTTTAGACTTAAATTTTTTAAAAAAGTTCAGATCACATTTCGGAAGACAGCAGTGAGCCCTGAAAAAAAGGTCGAAGCTGTTCAAAGTGCAACAAGTGGCACAGATCATATTTCGAAGACAACTAAGAATATTGGATGAAAAGGATCAAAGTCGTTTAAATCAATTGGATTAGCCAGGCAAGGAAAGTTTGTGAAACCCGAAGAATAATCGGGGACGAGTCTAGAGCCGATTGCCGGTACATCAAGCTTTGTCATAGGAAATCTGCGGGATCGACTCGTGCAAGTTGAAGGAGATCCATGAGGGGTTGGCCAGAAAGACGAGTAACGGGTTTACGGAAGAAAACAGTCATCTGGAGCAGCGAAGTGGGTCGACCGAGATTTGTATTCGAAGGAGAATCCAAAGAGGAACGAAAACAAGGTTTGATGTTACTAGGTGCAGTTTAAAGGCCGGGCTGTTTGTAAGTTGTTTTTATTAGTATAATAATTGAAATTGGAATTGATACACTAAGGAAGGTGAATATATTACTTAAAGGTTTGTGAAAAATTATTACGGATTTTATCAGTGAGAACAGGTTACTCAGGTTGCTAGTTAAGGAAAATTTACCTCGTAAGAAAATTAATGACTGTTCTTCGAATAGATTTGGTGTTATATTTTTTTAACAATTGAATTTTTTACAAAGTTGAAGTGAGATGGAAAGGCATTTTATTATTTTAAGTTGTGTGCAAATATATATTAGAAAACGAATTGCGTATATTTTAACTCCATATTGTTGCAAGTATAAGGGTGATAATAAGGTTATAGCATTGAAAGAAAAAACAAACAACGAAATAATTAGAATCCGCAACAATATATATATAAGAAAGATATATATATGGAGAGCAAATATATATATGTTATATATATATATATATATATATATATATATATATAGAGTATAGTATATATATATATATATATATATATAGAGAGAGAGAGAGAGAGAGAGAGAGAGAGAGAGAGAGAGAGAGAGAGAGAGAGAGAGAGACTACGGGGCACTGTTATAATTGTTAATTGATCTAGTTAGAAGTTTTTTTTTCCTGAAAATCCTGTCCTTTGCGATAATCTCTCTAATCAGAAGGTATATTTTAGAAACGTATAACCACGTTTTAAAGGGCGGTGTGTCGTTTTTGGAGCAGCGGGAGCAGATTCGGAAGAAAACCAAAAAATTTCTTTGATACTTGATACGTTAAATTAGATTTTTTTTGGGGGGGGGATGGGGAGTTCGTCTTTGAGGGCTTCACCAACCCTCATGATGGGGTGATTACTGTCGAAAGCCCCTTAAATCCTGCTAAATTTACACTAGTTCCCCACAAACTTCTCCAGCGCCTTCTTTCACCCATCATGAGGTTTCCAACCTCAGGTGGGGGATCTTATACCCCATATGAGAGTAGCCCCTTTAAGCTGAGTTCCTTAGCTACGCCATCCTCTTCGAAAGTAAATGATAATTCGATAAAAATTAAATGAATAAATAAGTAATTAACCCAAAATGGGAATCTTATAGGAAAATCAGAAATCCCGTAGGAAAGCCTACCGGAGGACATGAAGAATAGCAAATGGTGAAGGTAAATGATTCCAAGAGTACCCAACCAGGGAAAAAGAACACACCAATAAGAACCGACCCCAAAAATTGGGTATCACCCTTAAAATAAAAATTTGGCGGGAAGATCAGTGACAATATATATATATATATATATATATATATATATATATATATTTATATATATATATATATATATAAGTTATATATATATATATATATATATATATATATATATATATATAGTTAGTATATATATATATATATATATATATATATATATATATATAAATATATATATATATATATATATATATATAAGGTTAAGAATGAGAAATGCTGCAGATGTC
>JABUQX010137004.1:7500-39839 GCA_015478945.1 Trachelipus rathkii
TTTATTATAAATAAGTTATGGATAATATTATTATTATTATTATTATTATTATTATTATTATTATTATTATTATTATTATTATTATTATTATTATTATTATTATTATTATTATTATTATTATTATTATTATTATTATTATTATTATTGTTACTATATTATTATTATTTTTTTATTTTGATGATTATTAGTTTATTGCTATTGTTATTGTTATTGTTATTATTATTATTATTATTATTATTATTATTATTATTATTATTATTATTATTATTATTATTATTATTATTATTATTATTATTATTATTATTATTATTATTTGGTCATTATATCTACTATATTTAAAAATATATATCTGATGCAGTACATAATTTACTATATTTCATTGTAATGGAATTTGCAAGAACAAAATTATGTGTAAATATATATTTATTCTTATTTCATATTTATTTATATAAAAGCGCCTGAAAGCTCAGTGGTAGGACACTCGCCAAACAAAGCAAAGGTCCCAGGTTTGAACTTGAACTTAAACTATGGGTTGGACTAGGACTCGAATTCTGACAAGCTCTCGAACTTAATAAATGAACCTTTAATAATGGCCTTTTGGAGAGAATTAAAATATTTTAGAGTTTCAATAGTTTGTACGTAAATCCTAAAAGCTAGAATACAACCAGACAAATTTACAACGAGAATAAGGATGTGGAGACGCGTAATTTACCTAAAGAATTAGAGGGTAAAAAGCCTAAAGCGTGCTCTGCTTCAGGCGTTTGCTCGTTCATAGCAGATGCCGCATCACAGGATTAACCACAAAGAAGTTACATGTTTGCACCAATTTTTAAAGAAGATAATATCACTGTTCTGTTCAAGGCTCGTACAACCCGTCACGGATACAAACCCTGCGAAATATTCTTGTAGCAGAAACTGTTAACCTTTCTTATTGATAGCGTAAACAACAAAAATATCCAATATTTTTCATAACCAAAAAGTGAAATTGTTTCAAACTTATTAATATTCTCTGTAGTCCACACCTTAATAGAAATATTCTACAACGTTTTTCTAGCGTTACCTTTTAACCGGAAAATACAAGATTTTATTAATAAAATTGGCTGCTAGCCAGAGAAGAGACATATTACTTTTATCCGCACGTGGTTTTCCTTTCCATTCTTCACACACACAACGTGTACTATACTTTCACATCTACATACTTTTCACTTTTGCGTATTACATAATGGTGGTAATCATGGTGATAAGTCATGTAGACTTGTAGGGGACATAAAAAAATTCCTCATCCAATTCTTCCCCTACTACTGCTTGAAAGTAAGTGCCCTCTCTTGGTTAGATTAATTACTCTATGGGATTTACGTCTTGTTCTGATGAGCGGTGTTTATTCTTTATTAATCTCAAATTGTAAGCCAGTATACGATAAAATTCATTTGGGTTGTTTATACATCTCCTAACTCTAACGACTCCACTAAATTATTCTACTCTCTAGAAATTATAACGGAATATTCGCTGCCATCAAAAGCTCTCCTCTAGTTCGGAGAACCATGCTGATGAATTAACCCACCAATTCTTTATCCATAAATTCCTTGAGTAGTTAATGTTGTTAATTGTTCGAATTTCTCGGGATGAACTCGAAATCCCGAACACTTCTTATTAAACAATAAAATTATTCCTTCTTCCAAACTTTATGAACTACCTCTTGTGTACATATCTGTTCCATATCTTCAATTCTTCCGTAAGAAATGATCCTGCTTTTTGCAATGAAGTTTTCCTGAGATTATGAGGCTAAAGCTCGTCAAACTTGTGATTGTACTTTTTTAACTATCCTTGGAATGATAATTTTTGTTTTGAAGCTAGAGGTCCATCGGAGTTCCCAAATCGCATAAAAAGAAGATATTCACTCTGGCATCATTGACATGGAGGTGTATGTTCATTATTCAAAACTCCTGATTAAACTCTGCTTATTTAGTGTGCTATTAATGGCAAGTACGCTGCTTCAAGAAGTTACAAACGTCATCAAACTCTAAAACTAATTTTACATATAATCCATTTCGGAATTGTTCTAAATTTGATATTTTGCGTGATGTTAAAAACTCAATTCTCCATTGACAATCCAATAATCCCTTTGATAAAAAGTCATCTATAACTTTCCTTCTACCACACTCCTCTCATGTCCAACCTTCTGCTAATCTTAACTTTTTCTCTAGTACTATTTTTTACAACTTTTTTTACTCCATCATTCTACACCTATCTTTAACAGTAATTTCTTTCAATAAATCTATCTATCTACCTATCTATATATCTATCTATCTATCTATCTATCTATCTATCTATCTATCTATCTATCTATCTATCTATCTATCTATCTATTCATTCATTTATCTATCTATCCACCATCTATTCATTCATATATCTATCTATCTATCTATCTACCTATCTATCTATCTATCTATCTATCTATCTATCTATCTATCTATCTATCTATCTATCTATCTATCTATCTATCTATCTATCTATCTATCTATCTATCTATCTATCTATCTATCTATCTATCTATCTATCTATCTATCTATCTATCTATCTATCTATCTATCTATCGTTAACTGAGTTTGGTAAGAGAAGGTGGTGAAGAAATTTCCTTGTCAACTTGAAATTTAATTGCAAACTTTTGATTATAGTTTGGAATCATGATTTTAGTAATTTAATGGATGTGAAAATAAATGACTTATTGTTCTACGTATCAAATTCACTTGATGAATTAAAGAATGAAAATATTGCTATGAAATGCATAGGTTTTTTACGGTGCCGGCAAAGTCAATGAGGCTAAGCAGATAATTTCAATCTGATTGTGAACGATATAAAGCGGAGAAGAGGAGACGATAGACTAAGAGCTGATATGAAGTTTGACATGAAGTTTGTTTTTGATTTGTTTGGGATAGCAAAGCAGAAGTGTAAAATTTTAACCAAATTTGCAGCTGAATCACATAAGTCACTTCCACCGTCCAGCGGATTTGAAATTGTGAGTGAGGACTTATCAACCTAATTGAACTAGCGAAACTAAGAAAAGAGACTAAGCAACTTAAAGAACATTAATGAAAAGTAATGTAGGTAAATTAAAGGAAACGTTTAGTTGTGAGGATGATGGAGTTGGAAATGAGTTGCGAGGTTATAGCGAGGTTCAGCTTCCCAGATGCAAGAGTTATGAATTGGCTGAAAATAGTTTTGATAAGGAGTGTATATTTATAATAATCAGTTTGCTCATGTTAAGTTTAGAAATAGTGTACCGAGTAAATAGAAAATAAAAATTGGTCTTAAACTTAGAAGAATTGTGTCACCTTCACTTTTTTGCCTTTATATGCATGAACTTATAAAGGAATTTGTGAATAGTAAAACAGGAGCCAGATTAGATATGACCATATCTAATGTTGCTATGTAGGCAGATAATCTGGTTTTGCTGTCTCCCTCAATAGAAGGACTGCAAAAGTTCTTGAATATAGCAAAAAAATATAAGAAGAGATTATTCTTAAGCTTAAATGTTAATAAAAATACAGCAATTGTGTTTCGTAATGTATCAACTGAAAATAAAAAGGAATTGGTTAAATTGAGACCAATAAAGAAAAATTTTTAATTATTTGAGGACGAAAGCAAAGATGAAGATTGGTTTTAACTTCTATTCATGTGTCATTTTTCTTGTTGTTTTTTTGTTTTGTTTATGTTCATCTATATAGTTGTGAAATCAATTTTCCGCCCGTTTACTTCTCGTAGGAGTTTGTTGAACTGTTAAGATGCAACCACAGGAATTGTTTTGAAGTGAAAATAAAGTGAAACTCTGTTTGTATTTGAAAAATTCAAACCAAATGAAATACGCGAATAGAGGGTGTAAAAACACGGGCAGAAGCGCACTGGATCTTGGCCTCTCGCCCTCGGGGTTCCCGTGTGTTAGACCTGAACTTAACAATCCCCGCCCCTTCATAGTTGTCTCCGTGAATCATCGCAGTCCTTTTTGTCTACTGTTTGACGCTTGATATCGCTGCGACGATGTTCACTTGATTGTGGTTAAAACTTTCCCTCGCATGGATACTTGTTCCGCCACGTATCTCGTGACCACTCTGAAGGAGGATTGGGTGTAGCTGTGATTCAGATGTTTTTCTTCGTATCTTTAGATCATAGTTGTTTCGTATAGTTAAAACATAATAATCAAACAAAAAAAAAAAAAATATAAAATTTAATAAATTTGGTCTCTGGTCTCTAGTAACTATTATATATAGTATAATGAATATGTACAGGCGAGACTATAATAATATTATATTATATAATATAATTAGCATAGAGAAGTAGAATATATATATATATAATATATATTATAAAATAATATATATATAAAAATAATAATATACAATATATAAGTCCCTATTAAAACGAAAAAAAATGCATTTAAAGAAATAATAATGACATTGTTGAACGCCTTCTTTCCCTTTTCTTTCTTATTTTGATACATTCCGGTAATACACACTAAACCCAAGCATAGCGACCAACCATTAAATTTAAATGGATCATATTTTAAGGTCATGTGAAAAGTAAATCTACCATATAAGGATATATAATAATATACTATAATATATATATATAATATAGCTATAAAGAAAGTGCTTGGTTAATTCCTACTCGTGGGGTAAGTAGATACTATATTAATAATATGATATTATAATTATATTAAAAATAATATTTAATAAATATTAATAAATTATTTATATAAATAATTATAAATATATTTATATAATTATAGATATATATTATCTTAATATAATATATATAGTATATATATTTATGAATATTATAAAGTAATATAAAAATAATTATAAATAGTATCAATTGATTTGTTAATATTAAATAATCTAAATTATAAGTTAATATAATTGCATGAACTAATAATACTATATAATTATTTTAAATATTAATTATATTAATTATATAATAATAATATTAATATATATAATATATATATAATATAATAATATATATTATATATTAATATATAAATATATTAAATAATTAAGAGATTATTATTATTATTACAAATTCATGTATCCTTAATTTATAATTATAATACTTATATATATTACTTATATATTATATATAGATTTATATATTTTATGGATATATTTATAAATATTAATATAATATCACAATACTATTCTTTATACTATTTAATAGTAGGGTAACAACCGATATAAGGGGTTACTATAATTACCGATAGAAGCAATATCAGATTAATTTCATTTAATGAAATTTATATATTAGGATTAATATTATTAAATAGCAAATGTACCAGTGAGCGCCTCTTATTCTTATATACGACTTGAACGCATTATAAAATCCCAATTATCCTACGAATAATTCGAATTATGTCATCAAAAAAGGACTATAATTATCATATCACATACCACTATTCTTTAGAGTTATTGTTTGGTGATCACAAATTCAATTAATAAAAACTATTTTAAGAATAATAATAATAAAATAAAATAATAAAATAATATAATTATAAAAATAAAAAATAATAATAATTCATAATAAAATAATATTATATATTACATTTCAATATGTTCAATTAAATAGTAAAAATTATATTATAATTTTTTTTTATATCTTTACAATCTCCAATATGAATATTTGACCCTTTCAAACGGTTATTATGTCTGAATAGGTTTGTGAATAATTTTTTTATTTTTTTTTTTTTGCAATGAATTTGAACTGAATATTTTTAAAAAGAAAGTAGAGATTCTCCCCATTCTAGGTTTCGTATTCGACGTTAGGTAGTGTACAGTATGTATCTAATCCCGCCCGTGCGTCCACCTTGTGACCCTAGAGGACCCAACTCTCCTTGGGCCATCTTTTGTTACCCTATGGTATCCTTAGGTTGTAAAAGAAAAAATAATAATTTACTTCCCATTTACACTTGTATTATTTAACTAAAGGTGAACACCAACCATTGTAAACCTGTCAAATACTCAGCAGTCTCTCTCCTGCCTCCCATAGCAACCGAGAGTTTATTCTGGTTCCCCCCCTCTTCCCCGTTCCTCTGGACCCCCTAAAGTGTTAATAATTTGTTAAAATAATAAGATAAAAAGAGAATAAAAGAAAGTAATTTTACTTTATTCTGCTTTGCGTTCTCTATTAAATCTATATTCAGCTTTAGTTACCAGTCGTGATATAATAATAATATATATATAATATAATATATAATTATATATATAAATAATATATAATATATATATCATATGTAAGATAATATGAGTATACTATATATAGTACAAATATATAGGTAAGTTTTTAGAATTGCGTATAGGCAATGATAATCAGTATGTATATATAAATAATTATATATAATATATTATGATGTATTCAATTTATTATTTTAGGATTTTATATATTTTTAAATATAAAAACAAGAGTCAATAATAATGAAAAAACAATCTAAATATATAGAAAAAGGACCTCTTATTAATAAGGATATCTGCTCACATTTAATCATTCAGGTTACTAATGACTTGAGACTCCAGAAGCATTTCCTATCTACTTATTGTAATATAAAAATATCTTGTCGGGTATTTCATATAAATATATATAGCTCTGTGGGAGAGTACCAAAATTAAAAACCATCCAAACTTTAGACTTTTTGTGAACGGTTACATTTCTAAAATTTGGTCTGTGATGTATATAATACTACTAATTATTATTCACGTATTGCATATACTACTACAGTTATAGTATAGATATAAGTTATAATATATATAAGTAATACTTAACATGAATGTATAACTGTATTTTATTGTTTACTGAAACGATGGAAAGTGTACTAAATTATATAATAATAATTTGGATTAGATATAGTATATAGTATACCTATATACGATAGATATATAAGTATAATAAAGAGCCTATCTTTTTTCACGGACTCCGGTCATGTGGAATTTTTTGTGCTGATTTTGTTAATTATTGTCTAGTAATATGGATCCTACAATCAATTTCAGCTGAACCGAATATTCAAAGAAAAATAAATCACGCCTTTGCCTTTTTGAGCGCCGCACGACCCTGTCAGTTTCGTAATTTTTTTTTTTTGTGTTTTTTTACTTAAAGGAATGACCTCATATTATGTACACCGCGAGAGATTCAGGAGTCTGTTTCTCTCTCCTTGAGCCGGGTGACACTACACGTTAAGACTATTTCCCTCCCTCCAGGTCTCCTAAACCCCCTTGGTATTGTTTCTCGGTTGTTCCTGCCGCACCGCGTCCACCTTACCGTTATGAAAACCCCGCACTCTTCCCCCTGCTGCTCTAATGCCCCCTAAGGATAGTTCTTTGTTTGTCCGTTTTTTCTTTTTTCTAGGTATTTTTTTCACGATTGTTATAATAGCCTTAAGCGCTATTCCAAAGTATGGTATATTGGTTTTTGCCTGGTGTTACGAGATCGTTACTTGTTGTTGAGGATAGTTGTAATTGTAATGTAAAAGAAAACATGCTTTTTTTTCTTTTTTTTTTTTTTTTGTTTACATTTTGTTATAGTGTAATAGCGCTTATCCAAATATGTAATTTTCTTCTTAATGGTTCGTACTTGTTTCTGTAGATTTTCATTGTTTAAAAAAAAATATTTAACAAAATATGTGTATTTAAAATATATGTAAAAAACTTCGGGAACTTTTGTAATGATGTCCTTACCAGACTGTTGAAAACTGTCATTTTCCAGGTTATCCATAGTGATGGGCGAGCGATAATAAAATTAAAAAGAAAAAAAAAAAAAAAACTAAAACTGTTGAACTGATTCTATACAATTTCCAAGAAGAAAATTAATGAATAATATATATAACGACATTAGCTAAGATATAGGATACTATATATTAATTATTATTATTAATATATATATTATATATTATAATATAATAATTAATTAATATATATATATGATTAATATATATATTATAATAATTAATATATTAAATTAAATATATATATAGTATTATAATTCACTAAGTCCATATGAATAACTAAAGTAAATAAGTTAGCCTACGCTATATTATTCATTCAAAACTTAAGAAGTTATAAAATAGAAACAACTTGATTATGCCTTCTTTATGTTGGAGAAGAAAAGAGTAGAAACAGTAGAAAGAAAAAAATTTTTTTTGGTTGTATTTTAATTTTTATTTTATTTTAAGTTTCTTCAAACATACAATATAGGTTAAAGTAGAAATATAAGACATATTATCAACAGGCGGTATAAATTTATTTACTGTTTTATGGAGGGGCTGGTGCGTGACGGATGAATAAGATGGGACGTATTTCCATTAATACTCAACTAGACCGGTGAACAGAGCGGGAGAACCGTTACACTCGCGAACACACTCATCTCATCAAATATATCCAAAACGGTCGAAGGGTAGAGATCCATGGTCACCAACTAGGAATGGGGAAAATCCTTAACCCGGTCGGTATATACCCCAATGGACCGGAGCGTAGGGAGAAACACTACTCAACTATCTATTTGGCATTTCCTTAGTTCCGTTTTCTTCGCGACCTCCATTTAGTAGTTCTCCTAAATTTATTTAGGTTAAAAAAAAATATCAATTTATCATTAACCTTCATGTCGATAGACTTGATTGCTGGATATAAATTGAATTATTATGATATTATTTCTTCCATTCGATATATAAGTGGATCAGGGAATAATTAAATGAAATAAAAATTAAAAATCGAATATAATATTTACTATATATTGATTCGATTGCCAAATATTTACAATTTTGCCGTGATCAAAACAAATCATTTTTTCAGTATTATCTATTTTACCACTTATTTTTTCGGGGTAGGGGAAAGTTTTTAGAATTTTCATATATTGTGTAGCGGGTTACATTTCATTTAGTTCAAACCACACATTAATTTATAATTTCATTATAAATTAATATCAATATAGTATAAAGTGAGTGAAGTGGCATCTATAACTTACATTATAAATAATTATTTATAAATAATATTATATTATATAAATCATTGATAAATAATGATAGTAATAATAATATTACTTATAATAAATTAAGTGAATTAATTAGACAAGTTATAGTTTAGCAATTTAATAATAATATTATAATGATCAGATAATATATATAGTATTATGTAATTAATTATTATATTATAATATATGTTTAATAAATATATATTATAATTTATTTTTTATAATTATTAATTTTTATGTAATTAGTATTTTTGATTTATAATTTATATAAAAATAATAGTTAACGTAGTAGATGCTACCTGAGATTTATAAGCTGTGTTTTCAGGAGCACAACTCCTAAAGTTACGCTAACGATATATACTCGAACGGAAAAAAACAACAGTAAAACGATTTGCCGGATAATTCAGAGATCCAACAGTGCAGACATATCGCCCACATGGTCAGGTGGGTAGTAGGATGCATACCTTAAACTGATACCTCACCTATAGAGTTGATTTTACTTGAGAGCCGCCCGAATATCCACGGCGCCATTTACCACGTCCCAAGTATCGGCCAACAGCACCTCCCCCTCCTCCCGCCCTCCCTCGCTCACCCCCTCTGATTTCATATTAATTATATCGGAGAAAACAAATATTTATAAGAAAACAGCCATTAAAATATAACCGAAATAGCTTTAAAAAGAAAAAGCGAACTGTTGTGAGAAACTCGCGATTCTTCTTATTGGGTATTATGCATAACACTCTAGCTACTTAATAGCTATATAGGCTTCAACGAGCATATTCACTTCTTCGTAATATTATTTTAATAAACATTATTAATTAAATAATAATTATTTAAAGATGTAACCTATTTAATTAAATTATATTATATATATATATATATTAATAATATATTATAATTATATATATATATTATAATATATAATATTATATATATTATATATATATTATATAATTAATAATATAATATTATTATATATATAATATATATATAAATATTAATAATATTTTAGCTGATAAATGAAAAGGATTTAGGATACACGGATGATGTGTCATATTATATATTAGAAGTGTTAAGCTTCGAGTAACGGTCTAAGCAATTACGGCTAGTGTTTGTAATAAGCTAAACCGATGGTCATTTGGATGAAGTAAGTGAGTTCTAGGTTAGCAATTACTGTAAAAACACTACACGTTTGGGATCAACAGAAAACTGAAATGCAGACCAAAGATGCCTTTGAGGAAGCCGCAAGGATTCTTTACTTATGAGCGGAGTATATTTATGGTACTGAACAAAGGAAATTATATAGTAATTACTTTGTTGAGATAGTAACCAGACATAGGTGACGAAGGTATTCAAAAGTTGAGTCATTAGCTGAAATAAACAGAGGTTAGATAAAAGTTACGACTGATCTCACTTAGTATAACAAATAAAATCGCATGTTCAAGCCAAAAAAAGGATGGAAAATTATCGTAAAGGAAGCACGATAAGATAATAGCGTTAATCGGTGAGAAGAAACATTAAATTGATCTTACAAAATTAGAGAAGAAACATGCATTACTTTATATATAAGAGGAGTTTGTGTAGCTCGAAGTCCGATGGCAATAGAAAAAGGTTTAATGATGATAGAAGAGAATAAGCATAAGTGGACTGGTTACGGGTCGATAAGTGATGAAGTGTGATATGGAGATTAATACAGGACACCGGCACTTTCCCTGGGTAAGACCGAATCAAATATTAATTTAAATAGAGTTTCTAGCAGTCAACTAAAAGGAAGTGAATCGCATTTGGTAGAGGAATTGTGACGGTTAGGTGTAATTATAAGAAAGCGGAGAATAAGTAAATGTTGAGTTCTCAATATTAGATTCGATAGGATAAATTGGAAGATGAGAGATTATTAATGTAAATTTAAGTTGAGAGATAAATTGAAGTAATTGTAGCTACAAAACTTACGTTGAGAGCAAAATGGATAAACCCTTTGACATTGGAGACAGCGAGGATGATCTACATAAGGTGCTAAGCACGAGGTCTGTCACCACCATGCGTCACGATCCCAGATCGGAGAGCTTAGGGTGGATTTTCAACCGTCTGCGAAATCTAAGTCACACGAGATAATCTCACTCACTACCAGTAGAGTAATAAAGGGGAGAGTTTGACTAGGATAACGCTGAAGGCTTCAATTTTAGATCAGAATTACTTGGCGGTACATGTTTAATGTTGCGCATATTGCCTTTCCTCATAACTGTACTTTTCCTAGGTTATTCCACCGGGTGCATGATGTATTATTCTTAGCAATAGGTATGTAGCTCATTTAATGATTAGCATGTATAGATATACATAAATTGAAAAATTAAATTATATTACATATAATGTAATAGATTAAAAATAAATTAACTATAAAATTAATATTAATGAATAATATAAGAGATAATTATCTATTAATATTATTTTTAAAGCATACTATATATCAATTAATGATTAAACAGTAACGTTGAAGTTATATTCAAAATCGACTCAATTAATATCTCACTATATACTCACAATATATTGACTAGAAGGTAGTAGGACCAGTTCCCCTATGCCATTCTGTCTCACACGGGCTAATAGACCGAACCCCGACTACCTTAGATTTTCATATATTAGTATTATACGTTCATATCTCTAATATTATAATGTATATTATATATTATGTTATATAATATTAACATTAATGAAGAGAAAGCGCAAAAGAAGTGAAATAGTGATATATTTTTATTTATGAGTGATATGAGGTTCTTAGTAACGTAGTAAGGGTAGAGTAAATAATCTTATGGGGTAGAGTTAGAGAATAGGTTGATATTAAGAGTAATGTAGATTATAATCCTCGCTAATTAGGTATATGATGTAAATTTGAACTATTACTAGGGGTATGTTAATGATCAGGCGGAGTGCGTCTAGATGGTGGATGTTATGATTGGACTTTGGAAGTTAGGACTATTTGACATAAAGCAAAGCGGTTGTTATGGATAGGGTACATAAGTATCCGGTGCGTAAAGTTGAGTTCCAGAAAAATAGTTTTGATGGAAGACTTAGTGTAACAAGATATTATTAAAAAATTCAGTAATAATGTATTTATTTGAAAATTAGTCGTAAAACGCTGGTCTCATGTCCGTTATATTCCAATTAAAGTAGCATGTTATGTAATTAGAGGTCGAAAGAATTTAATCTGAAAGAGCGTAGTAGAAAGAAGAAAGAGAGAGAGATAAAAAAGTTTATTAATAAAGAAAGGAAAAAAAAACTGGGCCAATTCGATTCAGCAAAAGTACAATATAGTAGTGACGCTATTTACCCGCTATCCTAACGTTAAACAGTGAGTTTATTTCGATATTATACTGTGTGCTATCGCAATAATAAAAAAAGAAGAAAAAAAGAAAACAGCGAGTAAGGTGGAAAATGCCTGATGATTAAGGCGAGGTTCTATCTTAGGCATACATATTTAAGGTTTACCTGTCGTTCAGGAAAGGTAAAGTAGCCGAGGCGTTTTTTCGTATTTGTGTACTGTATTTATTGTGACTTGATTGGATTTATTGAACTTATGAGATATAAGTCAATTACAGTTGACGTATAAAGAGTCGATTGTTGTGATTTAGGATATATACAAAAATCACGATAATTTTACTCATTATGAAATTACAAAATGCGTATGAGAAACGCTTTACGTGAATAATGGGTGAGATTAAATTTTATGAGAGAATGATGAACTGACTATCAATATAATTGTTATTTATGACATTCACTTGCAAATTTTATTGGATATTTTTTCAGGGGTACTGGATTTCTCATTACAAGTTCTGCATATCACAGGAAGCCAGACTGACATTAATCACAAATGACTAATGCGAGTTTAATTTATATAAATGAGGTTACGAAGCTTTTAGATAGCACGGTAGTGCTTTATTTAACTTAGTGTATTTAGATAGTAATGTTTAACTAATCGATAGCATTAGATTAGGGTATGTTAGGTGTGAAAAATTATAAAGTAGATTTACTTCTAATTTATTGTAAAGTGATTAAATCATAATGTATTGTAGTGATACGAAGTATATAGTTAGGAATTAGGGTGTATGATAAAAGTCAGATAATTATAATATAATAATGTGTCTCTTTGAATTAATTGAATTGGATTTATTATCATACGTTATTAATATTCCAGAGAATGGCACGAAACCGAATGGGGATTTCCAGTGATAGTCGGTAATACCAGTCGATGCGGGGGGAATTCTCCAATTCCAAAGGACGGGGATAGGAAGTTTCGTATGTCGTATCAAATCGATCCTATAGCGACGAAACCAAAATCATTTCGGGGATTCACGAGTCGAGCAGGTGTGATACTTTTGGATTCGGGAGGATTCTTTATTGGGGATTTGGAAGATTATTTTACATGCACAGCGGGATTCGGGGGATTTTGGGGATTTTCTCAATGGGGTCCGGGATCGGAACTCCGGGAGATTCTAGTTTTCAGTAGAGTACTAACTAGCAGTTTGGGTAAAATTTCATTTAACAAAAGAGATACGCGACACGGGGAAAAGCAGGAACAAGATACAAATTCAGGTTAGGGCATTTTACGACAAATGGTCGTGTCTTGTAAGAAAAATGTAGCCAAGAAAGAGCGGGTATTTAGCAATCAGTGTATGACGGCAAATTGTCAACGTTTACAAAGATACGAATAGTTAACATATATCTAGCTATTTTCGTTCGGACAATAGTACGTGGGGAGCGTAATAGAAATATATCTTGCAGATGTAATGAATTAATTTAATATTTTGAGTTTAGTAAATGGGTGGTTTTTTGTACTTAGTATTAGTGCATAGGTGACTAGATGAAATAAATAATTAAAGATAGTTAATATTTGAGAGAGAAATTATTTTAGGGTAGTAAGAATTAGAGTAACTGAAGTATATATAAGGTTATGGTTTTAGTGGTTGAGGACTAGTGTTACTTATAGCTGGATTGATGAAAGTTAATATGATCGTATAGATAATGGTGAATGATTTAGTTACTGTAATAAACAAGATAGTGGTCTGGACAGGTGTGGTTACCGAAGGTTTACGTAATTAATTTCAAAAGAACTATTTATTAACAGGGATAAAAGGGTTATGCAGTGTTCCCTTGGGAAAAAGCGCGGAACCGCAGATTTTTATGAGGACTTGCGAAAGTAAAGCAGTGAGAAAAGAAGAAAAAAAAAAAAAAAAGTATAAACTTCTAATATTTCAAAAACGACGCAAAGGCTACACAGGCGATAAAGGCGTAGGACCCTCCGAGATTAAAATCCGGTAAATATGTTACATTGAGGAATTATATAGGAAATAATGAGATAAATAAATGGAAACACTAAGTTAATTTAACTAATAATAAGTTGGTTAATATTAGAAGCTTATTAGTACTAGGATCCTTCTTTTACAATGTTCGCGTTAATTTAAAAAAATTTAACTTTCATTAAAAGGTTTGCTAGACTAAATCCACAGCAGAGTTCAGCCGATACTGAACATAGGTTTGTTCCTAAACCCTCAGTATAAGTAAACCCCCGGAGAACTGACTCTGTTTTGGGTTTCATTGGATTTGTCACAAAGTGATTCCGGGATGACCTCGTACACCTCAAGGGGAATCATATTAATTTCACGCTATAGCACGATACGTCTCCTTACACGGGAAGGGAGGAGGCATTACCGTCTCACAGGGGACTCCTTATACCGTACGGAGACAGAGCACGGTGAGAAGAAAAATACGAAGCATTGAGGATGATTATTGTTATAGGTAGTGAAAAAGAAAAACAAAAGATTAGGTTATAAGAAAGTAAAAAATTCTTATTTAAGTGTAAGGAGAAATCAAGAGTAACCGATTGAGGAAAGAGGGTATATGCTAGAACACGTTAAAATCAAATTAATACACTAAAATAGGAATCATATTAAACAAATATATTTTTAATTTTTATTTTTTTTTACGTTTATCCGTAATAGATAAAGATGAGTAAAGGAATGCAATAATTTGTCTTTTCTGCTGTATGGCTATTTATTGATATTTGTATGAGAAAGGAATATGTTTTATGTATATGTGTATTGATATGTATAGTACAATGTAAGACAAGGACACTAAAGAATTAGTAGACGCACAGGAATGTACCAGAGTAAAGTATGTGAATAGTAAAGCACGATTAGTAACGATAGAGAGTTAGAAGGAAAGAAGACAATAAGAAGAGTGAAACTATGATTAAAGGAAAGAAGCATGTAAGTCAATAGGAAGCGGTACAAAAGTCCACCAAGCTTAAGACATGACGTAATAAGAAGAAGAAGAATAGAAGTAAGAAAGAAGATAACGAAGAAAAGAAGTAAGTATAGAAGGAATTAAAAATTGTTTGGAAAGATGGGCAAGCAGGAACAGAATAGGATAATTTAGATAGATATATAGTTACGGAATATACTATATAATAAGAGTGAAGTATAGATGAAGATAAGTAAGAAGAAGAAGTAAGAATCGAATAGATAGATAAAGTAAAGTAATAGCTAAGAAGAAGAGTAAAGAATAAAGATCGCAAGATAGACATAGAAGAAGAAGATATATTATATAGTATAATATATAATAATAATATATATTATTATTATTTATTAATGGTTGAAATTGTTTAAGCCATCAAACTCATAATTCAAAAACACATATGCGTCGTAAAGGATACATCTGTCGTTATGGCTTCCAATTTTATGAAAATTTAAATAAAAAAATAAAATAGTAAAATAGAATAAATCTCAAAAACTAAAATACTACAGCAAAATGAACTAATTTTTTGTAAATCGCTGTAAATCATTTTATATAGTGTGAGTAAAAAAAGACATAAAAAGAAATAAAAAATTATGTATTGTAGATAATTTATATAATATGATTAGTAATATCCATTTAGAAGGTGACTTTATGTGTTCTATTAAAATAAATAGGACTGTCTATCTTTCTATCGTACCCTCCTACGTGTATGGAATAACGTCCCCCTTGTTCCCCTGCTTCTATCCCTACTATTTGTCCTGTTTTTAATCCTTTGGGGCATATTTATATGGCCTGCATGGGTTGAAAAGTAAATTTAACTAAATCTATAACATATGAAAGTTAAAATTGCACACATCATCATTTAAAAAAGAAATAAAAAAAAATCAACGTTAATCTAATTTTATTTTATATACTCCATATTAGATAGTTACAAAGTTTTGCAGTGTCTGGATTTGGACTTTAAAGACTTAGACACTGAGCCGTAAAAACATTGCAAATTTCTCTTATAATTAATTGTAAGTAAAATATTTATTTTTTCTTTTTATAATCTTCTTAGGGGGGAAATACTACAGACATATTGTTTGTTTGATAATGAATAACTTTGTCCTCCCCCCGTATCCGAGAAACCCCTACTCTATCCATCGTGGTTCTTGTTGACCCGTTTATTTGGGTCCCTGTTTTAAAAAAAAAAATTTAACATTTGGAAAGTTTGCCCGCTTTCTGAGTAAAAGGCGCATCCTTGTTTATTGAATTCAAAGATTCCAGCTTTGTCGACATGTATCTCGTCTGTATTTCTCGATAAACCGTTTTTATTTTTTTTTAGTTTTTTCTTTAAAATTTCTTTCTTTCTTTAAAATGTCTCTTTATTAATAAAATGTTATTATTTATATTTCTTTAATATGAAGATATGCCTACTGCTGAACTTTCTCCTGTATGTTGACTCAAAATAATTGTTAAAAAAATATATTATTATTATATATTAATATATATATACTATATTATATATAAATATATTATATATATATATATATATATTAATCATATATATATATAATATATATATATATTTGCAATTTTTGTTTTCCCTCAAAAAAGCAAATTCATTTCTTATTTTCATTTATCTTTTCTTTCTAATTTCTCCTCCTTAAAGTTTAAACTATTTCAAAACTTTTATATATGTTCTTTACTTTGGTTTTTTCGGTAATATTATTTATTTTTTATTTTTTATTTTTGTTATTTTAGTTTTTTTTATTTTTTTTTACATTTTCCTCGTGTTAAAATTTTCCAGGTAATTTCCAGGTCGGCATGGTATTCCTTTTCCCTTGTACTGGGTCTGTATTTAATGATGGATTGTTTGCTCTTCACTACTCATATATAGTATTATATAATATAATTAATATATAGTTAAATAATATACATATATATAAAAGATAAAAAAATCCTCGACTATTAATCCAATTCCAAAGCATAACCCATAATATGTACATTTAAAATTATATATATAATAATATAAATATATAGTATATCATATGGTGATAGATTGGTTTAAAAACTAGCAACTCATATCAAAACTACATAATACAGGGTTTAAAACGTAATAACATTTTTTAACTGGTAACAATTGTTAGTTGGCTGTGAAAATGGTAAAAAAAAAAAAAAAAATAATATATATAAATATAAATATAATAACTATATATATTAATATTAATATATATATAATATATATATATATAAATATATATATATAAATAATATAATATATAATAATATCCAAAAACTACAATATCTACGTGCAAATTAATACTTGGCAACTCTTAAATTTATATATTGAAATTAAAAAACAAAAATAAACTAAAATAAAAAATATTGTTTAATAATTGTAATTGATATAGGGGAGACTATTTAAGTACCTTTTCCTTTTACTCTTTAACATAAATAGTGTTTCTAAATAAATTTTGCGTTTTTTTTTTAAAACTAAAGGATACCCCAGGTTATACCGGCACCGTTATCAAGGAAGTCGTGTGTCTCTTCTGGCCTTCCGGAACACGGTGTAAGTGACTAATCCCCCTCCTTTCTTTCCTGACCCCGCTCTTTGTTTTTTTTTATTTCGTGTGGTGTTCCTCCCCCCCCTACGGGGTATGGAAAAAGTTCCCCCCTGTGTTCCCCTGTCGGGGTTCCGTGGAGTCCCCCATATGACATTGCCGGTTAAATATCCTTTAAAAAATATACTATAATAATATATAAATATATATATATATTATATATATATATATAGATAATATTAGTATATATAATATAAAATTATAAATATATATTAATATAATTATATATATACTAATCTATTCCCTGCTCGCTAAAAGAAAAAAGGGTTCATAATCTTATTTTATTATTAATTTATTTTTTTTTAATTTTCCTAACTAGAATTTTACCAAGGGATCCAAACATGTACTCTGTTCGTCTGGGTAGGCTAATTGGGTAGTTTTGGAGGGGTATTTTTTTTTATATTTTTTTTTTTTTTTTTTACATTTTGCGGCACTAGAAATGTTACTGACAAACAATGTAGTCCTTTTCCTGTATCTATGTGTAGTTTTGGGAGATATGAGTTGTAGTTTAAAACCAAAAATTTGTGTAGTTTAAAACAAACACAAGATATTTATTATATGTTATATAATATATTTATATATATATAATTATATTATATATATATTATATATATATATATAAATGATATATATATTATATATATATAATATATATTAAATAATATATAATAATTATATATATATTATATAATATATATATATATAAAAAGTATGATAAATTATTTTGTTTAAATAAATATTATTCAGGCATAAAAAAAAAATATGAAAAACAATTTTTATTTTATATATATTGCTTAAATATTTGAAATGAATATTCATATTGGTTGTTGTGTATGTTCATTTTGTAAAAAAAGAACTTTGGAAAGATTCGAATCCGGATTCGATTCGAATCCGGATCGGATTTCAACTTTTTACATGGATTTCCGGATTCGAGAAGTTTTCTACACACATGGGTCGGATTCGAATCCAAAGGTCTGGAATTAGATTGCGTTTCGATTCGAACATTTCCAATAACACTCCGGATTCGTTCGATTCGAATCCAAAGTTGCCGGATTCGCCCATGAATTCGATATAATATATATATTATATATATATAATTATATATATATATTAATATTAATATATATATATATATAATATATAATTTAATATATATATACTATATATATAGTATAAAATTATTTATAAATTCTAAGAAGATCACAATCCATATCTCAAATACTACAACAGCTACCGGAAAGAGGAATACATTGCTGGAATGCTGTCCCAATTCTATTTGGTGGAAAATGTAATATATATATATATAAGTAATATAATAATATTATATAATATATATATATATAATATATATATATAATATATTATAATATATATATAATATTAAAACTACAAAATACTTACAGCGAATAAAGAATACAATTTGGAATCCCTGTTGACAAATTTTGGATAGGAAAATGTAAAAAAAAAATAAAAAAAAATTATAATAATTTATAATATTAATATAATTAGAGAGCCTATTTAGAGAACTTTTATTGGTTACTTCATGTTAAATAAATAGATTCTATAAATTTGTTTTTGTTTTTAACAAAAATACCCCAAGGTAATACCGCAATCGATGCAGAGTCGGGTCGTCGCCTCTGGGACGTACGGGTTGATCACACATTGTGCACCCTCCGAGGCCTCGAACACCCGCTCTTTGGTTTTGGGTGTCGGGTGTTACTCCTCCGGCCCTCCCTACGGTATGGAAAACGCTCCCCCCCTTTTTTCCGTCGGCCGACCTAGAATTGCCTGTGTAATTGCCTTACAAATCAATATTAATATGCTTTTCCCAGCAAGTCCCAAAAAATAGACATTTTCTTTTATCTTTATTTTTATTTTCCTAACCAAAATTTTACAGGATTCAAAAATGATTCATTCCCCTGTATTCCTTTTGTAGTTTCGAGATAAGATTTTTTTTTTTTTTTTTTTTTTTTACAGTTTTCCTCGTAAAATTTGCCAGGATTCCAGCAATGTATTGTCCTTTTCTCCGTCACTGTGTGTAGTTTTTGAAGATGATGATTTGGCCTCTTCTAGAGGCTGGCTTATATATTATAATTATATATATAATATATATATATATTATATATATATATTATTATATATAATATATATATTAAATATTATATATATATAATAATAATACATATATATAATATATATATATGATATATATTATAGTAATATAGGGACTTTCTGTTTTACGCTTGGGTAGGTTTTGAATTTTTTTTTGTTTTTTTTTCTTTATATAATTGCTTACTATATATTAAACAATGAAGTTTCAGCGGAACGGACAGATAAAATATAGGGACAGTTACGTTTTAGGATCCGTAATTTTAATTTTTTTTTTTTTTTTAACTAAAGAATACCCAAGGGTAACCGCAAAGATGGCATGAGTTCGGGTCCCTTCGCCTTCCGGGGGAAAGACATGGGTAGGATATATTTCCCCCCCCCATCGGGAGGGTCTCCGGACCCCGCTCTTTGTATTGGTGTGCGGGGTTCCTGCTGCCCCTCCCCCTACCGGGTAATGGAAAACGTCCCCCTCTGTTCCCGTCGGCTCGTATCCTCCTAATTATTTTTTTTTTTACATTTTTTATATAATTTTTTTTTTAACATATGCGTAAAAAACTTATACAATGTACAAAGTACATTGTTTTTCTGTAAGTTTTGTACCTTTCTGAAAATTTTCTTTATGCAAAAAAATATGTTTGTTTTTTTTATCTTTCTGTATAAGCTTTATTATCGCTGATCCAAATGTGTAGGGTTTTTCTGTATGTTCGACTTTTCGAGATCATCCATTTAAAAATATGTAACAAAATGTGATTTTTAAGAATACTTGAATTTGAAATCATGTCCTTAACTGAAATTCATTGTTTGGATCATATAGTAGCAATATATTAAAAAACAAAAAAACAAAGTTCAAAATTTGACGCATTGGTAAATACAGAAGGGCATATATATAATATATATCATATATATATATGTATAATATATTATATATTATATATACTATATTATATAATATATATTATATTATATATATATATATATATATTATATATGATAAGTATATTAATATATATATTTGGGTGTCGCGGGGTTGCCCCGCCCTCTCGCCCTACTGGGTAAGTGGAGATATACGTCCCCCTCCCCCGTCGGCTGTCGAAGCTCCTACATTTTTTTTTTTATTTACATTTGTATAAGCTTTACAATCGTCTGATTCCATATAATGTAAGTGGTTTTTTCTGTAGTACAGTTTCGTCACGTTTCGAAGATATTTTCATCTTTATGATTTTTCTTTCTTTTACAATTGTTGTAAAGTTTACAAACGCTGATTTCAAATATGTAATATTGTTTTTTTTCTGTAAGTGTCGTACGTTTCGGGATTTTGTCATTTTTTAAAATTTTATTTGGAAACGTTATTTTAAATTAATTATTTAAAATACTTTCGAACTTTGGTAATCATGTCCATCACCTAACTTGAAATTCCATTGTTAGCTATCATATACCAGCTAATATGTTAAAAAAACAAAACAAAAGAATCATAACTGACGGAGTCTTAAACATAACACGCGCATATTATATATATATATAATATATAATATATATAATATAATATATTAATGATATATATATAATATATATATAATATAATATATATCATAGTATATATATATATATAATTAAAATATATATAGTTATATATTATATAATAATAGATATATATATATAGATAATCTAAAATAGACTTTTCTTGTTTTACGGCGGTTCGTCAGTTTTGGAATGTTTTTTTTTTTTAAAATATATTTCTAGTATATAATGTCTAAAATCGAATTTAATGGTGAACTGGACGATGATTTCAAAATATATAAGACCTTTAACGTTTTACGACTCCTTTTTTTTATATCTTTTGTTTTTTTTAACAAGAGGAATGACCCAACGGGTAATTCGGCAAAATGGCAGGTAGTTCGTCGGGACCTCTTCTGTTTTTAAGAACTCTCCGTCAGTTTGAATTTTTTTGGTTTTTTTTATAAATATATTCTAGTACATATTGATCCTACAACAATTAAATGGTAATCGGACATGATCAAAAATATATAGGACCTTTTACGTTTTACCACTCCGTCCAGTTTTTTTTTCACCTAAAAAGAGAACCCAAGGTAATAACCTGCAAAAATAGAGCGATGTGGGTCTCTGGCCTTTCCGGGGAACCTTATCAGGGGTAGGACTAATTCCCCCCTCCCTCCGGGACTGGTATTTGGGTGTCGCGAGGGGTTCCCTCCGCCCTTCCCTACCGTGAGGAAAAAAAACTCCCCCCCTGTCCCCGTCGTCGAAGCCCAGACCCCTAAGCCTTTTTTTTTTTGGCTGTTATCTTTAATTGTATTTTTTTTATATACATTTTGTAATAAGAATTATACGCTGATTCCAAATATGTATTGGTTTTTCTGTTAGTGTCGTACTTTTTCGAGATATTTTCATTTATGATTTTCGCGATGAATCAGCTTTTATAGCGCGCTGATTAGCAATATTAGGTTTTCCTGTAATGTCGTACTTTCGGAGATATGTTCATCTTTTGAACACAATTTAAATAGAAACTGTGATCTTTTAAAAAACTGATTTAAAATATTTCGAACTTTTAAAATAATTCCGTTACACTGAAATTTCATGTGTGTTTATATATAGGTAGCAATAAGTTAAAAATACAAACAAAAAAAATTCAAAACTGACGAAGTCGTAAAACAGAATAGGAACCGGGGGGGTCTCTCGGCCTTCCGGGGAAGACAGGGTATAGACTTCCCCCCTTCCGGGAAGGTCTTCCGGAACCCCCGCTTCTTTGGGTATTTTGGTCGCGGGGTTGCCTCTCGCCCGCTCCCCTTACGGGTATGGAAAACGGTGCCTCTCCCTTGTCCCCCCGCTCGAGCCCCCTATTTTCTTTTCTTCTACATTTTGCCTTCTGAAATGAGGAATGATTATTGATTTTTTTTCTGTAAGTGTTCGTACTTTCGAGATGCATTGTTCATTTGATTTTTTTTACATTCTTTTGTAATACGCTTATCGCTGATTCCAAAATATGTAATTGTTTTTCTGTAAGGTCGTACTTTTTCGAGATATTTCATTTTTTTAAAGGAAATCATATATTTAAGCAAGAAATGTGATTTTAAAAAATATTTTAAATATATTTACGAACTTTTGATCTAATGATCCGTTAATCACTGAAATTCATTGTTTGGGTATCAATAGTAGTTAGCATCTATTAAAAAAAATAAAAAATAAGACAACTGACGGAGTCGTAAACAGAATAGTTGCATATAACTATATATATATAATATATATGATATAATATATATTATTTTATTTATACATTATATTATATTATAGATAATTATATATATTATATAGTAATAGATTTATATAAATAAATATATATTAATATTATATAAGTATATATATAATATATATAATAAATATAAATATATAATATATATTATTATATTAATATATATAATATATATAGTATATATAAGTATATTATAAATATATATATATATATATAATATATATATAATATATATATATTTTATTAATATATAAATATATATATATATATATCATAATATATATCATATAATATTAATACTAATATATAGCTAATATATATATATATAAGTATAAATAATATATATTAAAGTATATAAAATATATTATTATTATATATAAGTATTATATTATATATTATATATATATAATATATATAATTATTATTATTATAATAATATGTATATATATATATATATTATAATTATATATATATATATATATTTATTTATATATATATATATATATATATAATCCGGTATATATGATATTATATATATATAGTATATATATATATATATAAAATATATATAATATATATAATATATATAATTATTTATTAAATAGTATTATAATATAGTATAATATATATACATATATATAATATGTATATAAATATATGTATCATAAATATATAATATATATATTATTATATTATATATATATATATAAATAGTATATTAATATTAATATATATTATAATATATAATATATATATATATATATATATAGGACCTTTATTTTCTATAGGACTCCGTCAGTTTCTGTTTTTTTTTGTTTTGTTTTTTATATATCATTTCCTAAATAGATCCTAACAGTCAATTTAAGGGTGCGGACATGATTCAAAAATATACTGTATAGGACGTTTTATCGATCCGTCAGTTAAAATTTTTATTTTTTTTTACTAAAGGAAACCCCAACGGGTTAAAATCCGCAAAGATGGCAGGAGTCGGGTCTCTTCGGCCTTGCGGGGAACGACCAGGTAGACTATTTCCCCTTCGGGAAGGTGTCCGAACTCTCCCCTCTTTGGTACTTTGGGGTCGCGGGTGTTCTGCCGCCCCTCCCTTACGTGATGGAAGACACCCGTCCCCGCCTCCTGTCCCCGTTCGGCTCGAGCCCCCGTAATCTTTTTTTGGAATAAGCTTTATATCCTGATTCCAAATATGTAACTTGTTTTTCTGTGTAAGTGTCGTAGCTTTTCGAGATATTTCATTTTTAATGAAAAAATATTATAAATATAAATTACATATTCTCTCCGGATATTATATACATATAAATAAGTATAAACTAAATTATATATATATATATATATATATATATATATAGTTAATATATATATATAAATATATATTTATAATATATATATATATTATATAAATATTATTATATATATATATATAATAATATATTAAATATATAAAATATTATATTATTTATTTGCAATCAGCTTTATCCGCTCATTTCACCCATGTAAGTTGTGTGCTGTAAGTGTCGTACTTTTCGAGATTATTTTCAATTTTAATTTTATTGATATATTAGAATGTACAATAACTAATTTTGAAAATATTCAAATCTTTCGTATCAGTCCCATCACCACTCGAAGATTCATTGTTAGTATCGGGGTCTCTCGGTCCTTGCCGGGAAACTACGCGGTATGGACTAAATTCCCACCCTTCCGGGGAGGGTCTCCGGAAACCCCCGCTCTGTTGGTATTTGGGGTCGGCGGGTTGTTCCTTCCGGCCTCTCCCCACTCGGGTATGAAAACGTCCCCCTGTGTTCCCCGTTGGCTTTAGCCCCCTAAATTGCCTTGTAATACCTTTACAATAATAAAATATATATATAATATTAATATATATATATAATTATATATAATATATATATATATATATATAATTATTATATATATATTATATAATAATAATAATAATATCAGAGCTGTATTACTAAGGTTTGGTGAGCTAGTCCGCTCCGAGCGGACTACCAGTATAGGTGCGGACTAGCGGAGTGCGAGAAGCTGTCAAGGAAGATAGCGACTTTGCATCCGTGCTGGATTCAATAAGTTTCTCGCCTTTTGTCCCTAATACTCTTTTTTGAAAAATGGAAAGTATAGGTTTACTTATTAAGAAATTCTTATTGGTTATAATTAAAGAAATATTAATTTTTTATTTTAAGTTTATAACTAATTATACTTTAGTCTATGCTACTGGGTTTTTTAATAAAGTAAACTCAAAAAGCCAATCATCATTCCATTCTTTAATGGTACCTAGATATAGAAATACATCTAAATGATTTATGATGACTAATGGCTTTACCCTCATCTATAACTTTAATTAATTAGTATTATCTTCTAACCAATCGATAGTCTTAAAGTCTGATTCTGTGTGGAAACCCATATATATAATATATATATATTATATATATATATAATATATATATTATATTAATATATATCATATATATATAATAGTATATAATATTATATATATATTATTAATATATTATATATATTGGATTTTACGCACAGAATTGATTCTAATTATTA
The DNA here is from genome assembly GCA_015478945.1 of Trachelipus rathkii. Lineage (NCBI taxonomy): Eukaryota > Metazoa > Arthropoda > Malacostraca > Isopoda > Trachelipodidae > Trachelipus > Trachelipus rathkii. The sequence goes on from JABUQX010137004.1 coordinate 33,349, forward strand.
CGTATATATAATTATATTATATATTTATATCTATATAATATATAATATATATATATAATATAGTATATATAATATACTATCTATATATATATACTATTATATAATATATATATACTATCCGAGCTTGATACTAGCCATAGCATCTTGACTCTGCAGGGCTCGAGCCTTTCAAATGGATTCTACTCAAGAATCTTGACAACCGAAATTATGACCTTTCTTATGGTGGGACCAGGGTGTCAATAATTTCAGAAAGGTGAGCAGAATTACTTAGGTACGTGACTCTTAACTTAGCAATGGACTGCCGGAAGCGAAAACTAACACCAGACTCCCTCTCCCCAAGGCATCTTTCCCTTTCAGTCATAGGCATGAATTTGGTCTAAAAGCATGTTCATTCATAAATAAGCTATAATTACCCAGCCTTCCCCTTTGAGTTCTGCTGCTGGTATGAGCGGAAAATATTTAGTATTGGTGGGCATATTTTGAGGGCAAAAGGGTCAGCCTTAACAGTGCTTTTAAGTTTTGAGCAACTAATCTTGTTTTAAAAGGTAAATATGGATCTCTTGTTCTTTGACGAAAACATTGAGGAGAATAGAGGAAATGGAAGAGGAAAATCTTTGAGATTTTGGCAAAATATTTCATTTCAATTTTTTCATATAATATAAATACTTTCTTATTTTTATGTTTAATCAAATTAACCTATAATGATATAGAAATGAATTCTTATTTACCTTAATCCACCTTTCTCTTTTTGTTCCTTCTCATGTCTTCGTCAAAGAACAAAAGATCCATATTACCTTTCAAAAGATTATTGCTCTAATAAAAGTCATTAAGGCTGACCTCTTTGCTCTCAAAATATCCCACCAATACTAAATATTCGCTCTACCGCAGCAAACTAAGGAGGTTATTATTTTATGAACATAGTTAACAAATTCTGCTAGCTGAAAGGTGAAGATGTCTCGGTGAGAGAATGCTGGTGTTAGGTTCGCTCCTGCATCATGCTAATTTAGTCTCAGCGTAAGTATCTGCTCTCCTTCTAATTTCTTTGACCACCCATGTCCACCCATCTAAGAAAGGTCTATTCGTTCAAGATTTTAGTAGAATCCATGAAGCCTCGACGCCTCAGAGTCGATTCTAATGCTACGTATCAGCTCGTAGCTATATATATATATATATTTATTATTATAAGTATATATATTTATATTATAATATATTATATATATATATATAATATATATATTAATATAATATACTATAATATATATATATTAAATATAACAATTCTGTGTAAAATCCAAATATATATATATATTATCATTATAGTAAGTTATATATTTTTATATATATTATAATATATATAATATATATATATTATATATAATAATAGTATAATTTATACTATACTAGTAATATGATTAGTGGTTTCACACCGAATCGATTAAGATATTCGCCTAGTTATTATAAGCAATAATATATAGTTACTGTAAAGTATAGATGAGGGTAATAGTCCATCTCACTCTATAAAATCAATTTAGTATGTATTATATTAATTATATGGTACCATTAAGGAAGTTAAGATTGGTTTTGGAAGTTTAATTATTAAAAGAAACAATAAGTCTAGACTAAAAGTATAATTTAGTAATAAACTAAGAAATATATTTCTTTATTATAACCCATAAGAATTCTTAATAAGTTAAACTAACTTTCTTTTTCGACAAAAAGGTGCGGACCAAAGAGCGGAACTTTTTTGAATCGCAACGTGCTAATTTGTCGCTAAATTCTGACGTCCTCCGCACCCCGTAGTCCGCACAATGTATTCGCTCGGAGCGCGGACGCGGACTTAAAGAGCGAGTAGCCACCTGCTTATAGTCATAATTTAAATATATATAGTAAGCCTAATATTCTATATATTATATATATATATATATATATATATATATATTATAATATATATATATAGTAATATAATAAATATTTATTTGTAAGGTATTACACGGCAATTTTAGGGGCTCGCAGCCATACACGGGAACTAGAAGGGGACGTTTTCCGATACCCGACGAGGGATGGGCCGGAGAACCCCGCGACATCCGCAAATACAAAGAGGCGGGGTGTCGGAACCCTCCCCGGAAGGGTGGGAAATTATCCTACCCCGTAGTTTCCCGGAACGCCGAGAAACCACTACTCCTGCCATCGGTTCAGTGTGATGGGACTGATACAAAAGTTTGAAATAGTTTTAAAATAATTATTTAAGAAACACATTTTAATTAATTTTCAAATGTAAAATGAAAATACTCGAAAGTACGACACTACAGAAAAACCAAATTTATCATATTTGAAATCCGCCGTATAGCTTATACAAATATATATATTATATAATAGACTGTATATTATAATAATATATATATAAATATATATATATATATAATATAAATATATATATAGTTATATAATATAATATAAAATATATATATAATATTATATATATAATATATATATATAATATATAATAAATAAATATATATAAGTATATATATAGAATAGTAATTAAATATATATATATATATTATAGTATGATTATTACCATTTCATAAATGAAATACATTGCGAAAAGATACGTACATCTTACAGAAAAATCAATACAGTATCTGGAATCGAGCGTGGTATAAGCGTTATATCAAAAAAAAAGAGGGTGGGCTCGAGCCGACGGGGACAGAGGCGGGACGTTTTCCATACCGGGAGGGGCGGAGGAACCTCTGCGACACCCAAAAACCAAACGAGCGGGGGTTCCGGAGACCTTCCCGGAGGGGGAAATATTCCTACCCTGTCGTCCCCCGGAAGGCGAGAGACCCCGACTCCTGCCATTCTTTAGTTAAAAAAAGTAAATGACACTAAGTCTAAAATAAAAATAAAGAATTTTAAAAACTGTACGGTTCCGTAAAACGTAACTGGTCCTATCTATATTTTTGAATCATGTTCCTTACCACTGAAATTGATATTTTAATATACCGAACTAGAAAATATAATATATTAATAATAACAAACACAAAAAAAACAAAACTGACGGAGTCGTTAAACATAACAGGTCCTATATATAGTGAGAGTAATATATATAATAATTTATATATATAATATATCTATATTAGTTATATATTATATATATTCTTATATTATAATATACTATATATCTTATATATATATATTATATATTACGGTATATAGTATATATAATATATATTATAATTATATATTATATTACTATATTATATATATATATGTATTATAATATATAATATATATATATATATATATATAATATTATATATATATATATAGTAATATATATATACGGTATCGGTTATATATATATATATATAATAATTATAAAATTATATATTATATTCTCTTTATATATAGTATATAATATTATATAATATTATATATATATATATAAATATATTTAATATATAGTAATATTATGTATATATAGTATATTATATTATATAATTATATATTATATTATATGATATATAATATTAATAGTATATATATATATATTATATGATATCGAGATAATATTGTAAAAAGATATATATGTTTATATATATAATATAATATATATAATATATTATAATAGATGTAGTTTATATAATATATATATATAATTATAAATTTATATATTATATATATTATTATATTATATATATATAATTTATATTATTTATATAATATATTATATAATATATATATATATTATGTATATATATTATTATATATATATATATATATAGTATATATATTATATTATAGTTATATATATATATATTATAATTAATATATATTATATAATATATATTATATATATTATATAATATTTATATATTATATATAATATATAATATATATCATAAATATATATATACGTGCCTTCTTTTACGACTCCTGTCAGTTTATCTTTTTATCTTTTTTTTTAATATATTGCTACTAATGTAACCAAAATTGAATTTCAGTGAAGTAAGCTGGACAGTGATGTTCTAAAGTTTCGATATTTTAAATAGTTTTAAAAATCACATTGGTCGTGTAAATACTTGTTTTAAAAAGTGATTAATATTAGAAAGAGTACGTTTACTTATAGAAAAACCAAGTTACATATTTCTGGTAATTAGATGCGTCATAAAACGATACAAAGAAGACTTGTAAAAAGGCTGGAATCAATATCTGAGTAATGATACTCGAATGTAACGACACTTACAGAAAGAAAATCATATCTTTGTGTATTGTATATAAGCTTAAAGTTATAAATTGAAAAGAAGAAAAAAAAATAGGGGCTCGAGCCGACGGGGACACGAGGGAGGACGTTTTCCATACCCCGTAAGGAAGGGGCGGAACCCCCGCGACACGTAAATACCAAAGAGCGGGGTTTTCCGGAGACTTTCTCCCGGAAGGGGGATATCCTTACCCTGTCGTCTCTCCGGAGGCCGAGAGACCTCCACTCCCGTGTCCTATTCCTGTCGTCGTCATCGTCGATTTCAATCGATTTTTTTTGTTTGTTTTTTTTATTAGTGTGCTACTATACTGTATTCAATCAACATATGGGTTCCGTGGAACGGACATGATTAAAGAGAGTGGTAATATTTTAATAATAAGTTTTTAAAAATCATCATTATGTTAAATATTGTTTCAAAAATGCAGATACTCGAGAGTACGACATTTACAGAAAATCCAATTACATATTTCTATGCGAAAATCAACTGTAATTACAAAAAAAATAATAATATGTTAAAAGTAATATATAATAGTACGACAGTTCCAGAATTCACAATTACATATCTTCCTATCTGCATATAAAGATTACAGAAAATGTATATAATTATAAACACAATTAATAAATTACAATATAACAAAAAGTTTAGCGGGGCTTGGAGCGACGGACAAGGGGGCACGTTCCATACCCGTAGTGGAAGGTCGTGCAGGTAGTACCCCCGCGACAACCAAATTACCTCTTCCCGAGGAGGGGGGAAATATCTTACCCTGTAGTCCCCGAAGGCCGAAGAACCCACTCCTGCTATTTTTGCGGTTTACCCTTGGGTGATGGTCCATTAGTTAGAAATAAAACTGACGGGTGGTTATAAACGTACAAAGGTCCTATAAGTATTTTTGAATATTGTCGTTACGCAATCTATAATTGATTGTTAGGAAATAATACTAGAAATATATTTAAAAAAGACTAAAAAAAAAATTCAGAACGCGGAGTCGAAAAACAGAGAGTCCCAAAGCTCCTGCCAATTTTTGCTAGAGTTACCTTGGGTATTCCTTTATTAAAAAAAAAAATTAAAACTGAAGGAGTCGTAAAACGTAAAAAGGTCCTATATATTTTAAAATCATGTCCGTTACCACTTAAAGTGAGTAATAATTAAACCTAAAATATATTAAAAAAAAAAATTCAAAACTGACGAAAGCGTAAAACCAGAAAAGGTAAATATATTTCATATACTTATATATATATATATATATATTAAGAATATATATTATTAGATAGTTATATAATATATATATTATATATATATATATATATATAAATATATATATATATAGTATATAAGTATATAATATATATATATATATATATATAATATAATATATATTGTATATAAATTAATCCCTTATGTTTCACACGAAAGAAAGGTTTTGCATTTTTTTTTGTTTTTTTTTAACATATGCTGGTTATATGAAGTACTAACAATGATATTTCAGTGGTGAGGATCTGAATCAGAAAGTTCGAAATATTTCTAAAATAATTATTAAAATTAACATTAAATGAAACATAATTTAACAAAATGAAAGTATTGACGAATGAAGTGTAAAAGGGGGATGGACATATTGAGAGATCGTCGTGTAGCTTTACACAATGTAAAAATAGAAAAAATCATTATGACTGAAACGTATCGATCCGAAAAGGACGAACTTACAGAAAAACCATTACTATTTGGAACAAGCGTGTAGAAAGCTTATTACAATAAAGGTAAAAAAAAAAAAAATTAAGGAGGTCCGAGCCGACGGGGGAACAGAGGGGGTACGTTTCCGATACCCGTAGGGGCGGCGGCGAGGAACCCTCCGCGGACACCCCAAAAGTAATTATATATATATTATTATAGTATATATATTATATATAATATATAGTAATATATTATATAATACATATATATATACTATATATATAATATATATATATATATTTTATATTATATACATATGATATAATGGCCTTTCGTCGTATTAAAAAGTTTTACTTCGGGTTTTGAAAAAATGTTTTCGTTTGGTTTTTTTTTTTAATGATTATTGCACCATTAGCAAAACTCAATTACAACAATGAATTCAAGTGGTTAACGCTTGGACTATTTTCGATAAAGTTTCAAAAAGTTTTTAAAAAAATCACATCTTTGTAATAGTGTCTTGAAATGGAATAGTTCTCGAAGTACGACAACTTATGACAGAAC
>JABUQX010137005.1:0-22500 GCA_015478945.1 Trachelipus rathkii
CATTACATCATTTGCACCAATTATTTCATTATCCACAACATATTTCCAGAAGTCCGTTTTACCTTCCTTTTCGGGTATTAACATACCTATGTAGTAGCTTTCCATTAAGTATTCGTTCTTTTCCTTTGTCCATTCCCATTCACCTTCCTCCTCCACTTTGTTCATCTTCTCCACGTATTGATCTACTTCCTCCTCGATTTGTTTTATCTGTTCGTCATGTGTTATCGGGGTCTTTTTATTATTTATATTGGTTGCAATACTGGCAAATCTCGCATCCGGTATTCTTTCCAGTTTGATTTTATCTATTTCACCTCGTTGTTCCAACATATTTCTCGTTCGTTTAGTTGTTCCTTTTTTGGGGAACATCTTGTGTCTTCCGTATGTTACGCACCAGAATATCTCTTTTTTTTCTTCCACCGTATATTCCAATCTATCACCACCTCTACGGTTGTAGGGGTTGCATCTTTTTTTTTTGGATTTTTGGTTGTTTTGATGAGTCGGGAGAAGTCTTAGGCCTCTCTGACGATTCATCAGGTGGAAGTGGGGTATTAGGTGTTAAAATCCCACACCTTACTGGTGTATTTTTCCTATTTCCGGGGAGGGATAATTTGATTTGCTCATCAGAGCTCCGTCCCCCCTCATCTCCCTCTAAAAATGAGGTAGGGCCGGCACCAGGTCTTCCGAGTTCCTGGCACTTAATATTTTTATTTTTTCCTGCCATGGATAGTTTCCAGTAATATCCACCACATATTGTGGCTTCATGTCTACTGCCTTTTCGCAGGAAGACACATCTGGGGCGGTATATCTTCCGCCTCACCGTGTCTCCCTGGGCCCCCCCGCGTCGACAACGCAGACAGTTCTCCGGGTGAGTTAGCAGATGAGTTTTTAAGTTACTTTTCTGATTATATTCATATATTTATTTATATTTTTTTTTTTTTTTTTTTTTTTTTTTTTTTTTTTTTTTTTTTTTTTTTTTTTATTTCACCTTTCTTAAGGGTTACCATTTAATGCGCGGGCCCGAACCTCGGGCCTAAGCGCATATGGTTGTCCCGGCAGGTTCTTTAACAACCAAGAACCATTCTCAGTATTCTGGCGCTCTGTTGTATTATAATGGAGCTCATCTCCAACGTTGTTACTTCCACCGGTAGTCTTTCAATATATTGATTTAAGCTTTTTTTTATCACTCCCATACTTCCAATTACCACAGGGATAACCTCTGCTCTATCAATGTCATTCCACATTCCTTGTAATGAGTATTTCAGAGTTTGGTACTTAACTTCCTTTTCAGTTTCATATGCTGATACTCTGCCGTCCCATGGAATTCCTATCTCTATAATGTATGCCTTTCTTTCTCTTTTATCTTTTACAACAATATCCGGTTTGTTATGTCTTATAGGTACATCTGTGGGAATGCTATAGTCGTATAGTATTAGCGCGTGGTTATTTTCTTCTATTGCGTTTGGGTTGTGTTCCCAGTATTTGGATGCTTCTATTGGTATTTTGTATTTTTCACAAATTCTAAAATGGATTAATTTGCATATTGTATTATGTCTTTCGGTGTATGTCTTGCGTTGGAGAAGTGTGTCACAGCTTGATAATATATGGCTAACTGTTTCCGGAGATACTTTACACATTCGGCATTTGTTGGATATGTTCTCTTTCTCTATCTCTCTCTTGAACCAATTGGTTCGTAATGCTAAGTCTTGTGCCCCTACAATTGTTCTCTCATCTTCTTTTCTTAGATTACCCCTGCATACTGCTTCTATCGATTTTTCTTTATCTATATACACCTGTTCTATGATATTTTTGTATTCCTTTGCAAATGCATGCTCCTTCCAATTATTTTCATGTTTTTTTCTTCTTGCTTTTCTGTGCTCATTTCTTAGGTGTTTCATCTTTTCCTTCTTTGTCATTCCTTCTGTTGTTGGATCGTCGTTAGGGATATCATACTTCCGTAGGTAATCTCTTGCTGTGAGTTAGCAGATGAGTTTTTAAGTTACCTTTGTGATTACATTCATAACTGCAATGGGCACACTTAAACTTTCTTTTCTTATGTGTCTTTAAATGGCTCGTCAACTCATCTTTGTTTTTAAAAGTAAAATTACAATATCTGCAATTGAAATTTTCTCGATAAATCTTTTTAGTATTTTGATCATTCTTTACTAACGTTAGAGGTCTGCTTCTAGAAGGACTATTCCTTATGGAACCTTGTTCACCTTGATCAGCGACACCAATGAGGGTCTGTAGAAAACAAAAATATAAATATGAATGCAGAAAGAAAATTAAAAAACCACGGAAATGTCTTAAAAATAGATATTCATTTATAACACTCTTTTGAAAGTAGGAGTTATAAAATTTACCAATAATTGAATACCTGAATTTATGAGGGTAACTTTATAAAAAATAAAAATATTTAAACAAAAAAAATCTTGATATTGATTTATTATATATTATAATAGTTTTTATGCATGATTTTCTAAAGGAAACCAATCTTTCAATATTTATATATTATCGATATATTTATACATTATATATAATATATATATATATATATATATATATATATATATATTATATATATATTATATATATATATATTATATATATTATATAATTATATAGAGTACACGCATACTCGAACGATAAAATTACCACCTCCCATTTTTAATGGTGCGTCTTTCTCTTTTGCGTTCATTTTCTTCACACACTCATCCTCCAGGCAACATATTACTAACCACCATTTATCCACATATCATATACACATGATTAAAGTACACACCCAACTTCTAGATAACACCTTACAGACATCCCTACTACTCATATCCCTGTGTGCGGGGGAGAAAAGAATTCCCACATCGTATGTCCTGCGTGTCGTAGAAGTCGACTAAGGGGCGGTGGTAGTTGGGTTGGCTGCACACTACCACCTATCTCTTGCCTTAGGAATGCTGAATGCATGCCTCGGAGATGGTCGTGATCGCCGTACACGGCCGACCTAACTTTCGGCGAAATTGTATGAATCGTAAATGGGTACATGGATGTCAGAGGATAAATGTTGAGGAGCAGAGGAGAGAGGTGATGATGTATTTGAAAGGGCAAATTTGATTTGTCTCCGCTGTGCTGAAACAAGATGACAGGAAAGGTGAAATTAAGTGGTGTGATGTGAAAATGGGTGCGTGCTGGTGTGGAAGAGAATGGAGAGGGAGAGGAAGGAGTCTGGCCAATTTTTGATGAGTGCCTGTGGTACAAAGCTTATGGTATGACTTTGTGTGTGTGAGTCCCAGAATTCTAATGGTTTACTTAAGTTGAACAGGTCAAGGTGTGTGTGGTTGTGACGTATGGTCCATTTGAGGGAAACCTTGAAGAGAGTACGATTTTTTTGGGATAATTTGAATGATGTTTTCTGGATGGGGTGAAGTAGGAGCTTCAGATTGACAGTGTTGGGGGACCTGAATGGTTTCGGATAGGTGATCAAAAAAGGGATGGTATAACAGGTGGTTTTGGTGTGGCGGGAGAAATGAGAATGGTAGAAGGTGATTGATTTCTGTGAAGAAGAGAGTATGTGTGTAAGTAATACTTTCTTTAAAACACAAGAGTATCCATAGTATACTGAGTTGGTGTAGGTAGAGATGGTATCGGAAGTGAAAAGTATGATTGATTTGTGTTGGTGAAGAAGAAGATGTTGACGTATGTGTTTGGATGTTAACTCAGTGAGGGTTTTAGGAATGGGATTATCGGATCATTATGTTGTTTCTATGTAAAATTAAGTTAGTGGGGGCTTGATGGAGAGGAAGGTGATACGCAAGGAAGTAGGTAAAATTAAGAGTGAGAAGTTAAATGAGCAAGAGAATAAGGATAAGTATGTAAGAGCGCTCCCAAGTAAGTAAATCAGTTGAATGTGGAAAACAAGTTGATACTGAACATCCTGGGGGCAAATGAGAAGAAATGTTAGTAGTGGCAAAAGGAAGTGTGTGTGAATTAATGTATTTAGCTATAAATATGATGAGATAGATAATAGAATTAGTTAACTATAAGTGAGAGAAAATGGTTGGAATGAAGAGGTATTAGATTAGAATATAAAAGCGGTTAAAGGTAAAATATACGAAAGATGTCAGGTATTGAATGAGTTCCATAGTACCAATTTAATTATTAGAAGTTTCAAAAGAAATAAAGATGCTTTGTAATTAGGGTTGACCGATGTACCAACTAAAACAAGTTTAAAAAAAATAATGCTGTATACGTAGGAGAATAATCAAGTAGGTAAATATATATGAACAGTATTGGAAGGAGGTAATTTGATAATATATAATTGAGAACAATTTAACTAATGAGATCCTATTAAAAGGTAAAGCTCTTATATATTCACTTATAGAGTGATAGTGAAAATGCAGCGAAAGGTTAAGAATGAGAATTATCAGGGTAGAATCTACTTTAAGACTATATGATACATAGGTAGATTAGGTTGAGCTTATTTTAGTAACTGATGAAATGTATGATAGTGAGTATGTAGGATAGTGTGGGAAAGAAACTTCGTGAGAAAAATATATGTTGACCTCAATTATTATAATATAATAATGATGATATAATTAGATGTAGGTAGTTGTGAATGTGTGTGGTATTTTTAGTGAGAGATATATGAGCATTAGTACTCAAGAGATAAGTAAGTAAATAAGTGATTATTTTGGGGATTTAGAGGTATATTATTATATATATATTATAAGTATATAGAGGATATGTAACATGTAGGTATAAGGTAGTTAGTAGATAGAAAGTATCGGAATAGAAATGTGATAATATCTGCATAGTATTATATATAGATTGAAAATTACTTATCATGATAATTGATCAATATAGAAAACCGTGGAATAGCGAAGATGGTGATTTGAGTATTATGAAATTTGGAAGTTGTGTAATAATATAAGCGTTTTATGGAGTGAGTAGTAATAGTTACGCTATAAGTAGTGAATATATTTGGAAGGTAAGAGTCGTGGATTAATTAGTACATACTATATACTTGTATCAACACGCGAGTAATATATATAGGGTAAAGAAACTGGGGAAACTCATTAGTTAAATATGAGATAAATTATATATAGTGAGGTAGTAGAATATAAGTTTTAAAATTTGAGTTTAGGTTTGTTATATATAGGTAGTGATAAGGAGTAATAATATATTATATTTAAGCCATAGGTATAATAATATTTTGGGGTCGAAAGAGTGGATATCTAGCGTGACCACTTGAGAGTGGAGACCATCATCTACGAAGATTGAATGAAAACTAATATAAGGTTGCTTCTAGTCATAATAGTTATAGTGATATGATATAGGAATGTGTTAGGAGATAATAATTCTATATAATATCTTATCTAATAACTTTGAAATATATATAAAAATAATTATTTGATGTAAAAATTAGATCAAGGAAGATAAATCATTAAGAATTATATATATTATAGTGAGTATATATATATAGTTTAATTGAGTGAATATTACATACAGTATGACGTTATAAAATTCGATAGTAAGTTAATTTTAATGAGTATGAATAGGCTTTATTGGCCGGTATATTTAAGTTGTGAGTGAGATAATATTTAGGTGTTGGTTATAGTGATATAGGTACTTTCTGATAAAAATATATGTATATAAAATAATCAAAAGTATGTTATATGACGTGAATTAAGTTTGAAATCATATAAGCGTTGTGTAAGAAATATAATAACTGTTAGTGTCACAATGGTGTAGATTATTTGTGAGGTTTTTAATGAGGAATTACATACGGAGTGAGACTCTGATAATAGATTATTTATTAAATGACCCACCCTATAAGTGAATGCGGTTGTGATCTGTGTTTACTGACATCTCGTCTCTTAATAGACCTGTAAGTTACTCATATGACGGAGGGGAGGTGGGTGATAAAATCGTGTAGTATCTAATAAAGTACGGCTCTGGTATTGCGTGCGTATGAAAGGACAATAATTGCGAGCATTGTGGTTCAGTGATCATGCAGGACAAATCGGAACAATATTCAATAAAGCTAAACAAATTACTTGCTTCTAGAACGCACACATGCATTCTACTGCACCAGTAATGGAAAATAGGAAGCAGGGAAAGAAGCCTGCCATACCCATACACACGAATTAAGCGTTTAAAAAAAATTACGTCTAATATTAAAGACCATTAACTTAAAGTAAACTCACGATACAGAGAGGAGAGCTAGTAGTAATATGCTTTTAGTTCTGTGTTCGTCCCGTCAGTCCTGAACGTAAGAACAGGCGTAACTTTGGTCCGTAGACGGGCAATTCGGTGGCCCAGACATACGCACATTAGGAGTCACCAAGAGAGAAACTGCGGTTACTCGCAAAATCCATCCTCTAGAATGATAGGGGTATATTCTCGAGATACGAATAATAATAAACCTTGATGAGAAATGTGTTCAAATGAACAAGATAAAACAGAGTTATAGGTTTATATCGCTTGAAGCTCAGTTACGGCAAAATGTGTTCTCACCCTCCAGCCAAGTATTTATGAAAATGTAATAGTTAAGATTTTATGAATTGAGCCCAAGTCGTCCTTAAATGATCACCCTGGAAGAGACGCTCAAGTGCATAACACATAAAAAGTGTTTTATCTAATTTTATTAGCTTATGGTGGATCTTTGGTGTCATTATGATTCACCAAGCATCCAGTTTACGGACGACAACTGCATAGGGAGAAATGGACTCACCAGAGTGTAGTAGGAGGAATATATGTTCAAGTAGTGAAATCAACAGCATAGATGGTAATAGGAGCTGACATTGGTCGCCACACTCATATATTATTAATCCTTGTATGAGGATACAGTTGAGAGATCTGGAGTATAGGGACTTAAGTCTTTTTAAAGAGTGCGCTATATATAACGAAGCGGAGTTTACCAATAATTGAGTATTTTTGTATTCGCATGATTACCTTCGTACGTATAGTTGTATGGTAGTGAGAGCTAATGGTCTGGAATAAAGTTAGAAGTATTATCGATAGTAATAATTAAGTATTCTATTAATGTGGTTCAGATGGACAATCTTACGGGGGTGTGCTAGGTGTGAAACGAATTAATAAAGTGAGAAAAATGACCGTATTAGAGAGTTGTGTGGGTGTGAAGAAAGGGGTAACTGAAGAGAATAAATGAAAGTATGTTGGAATGGTTTGGTCATCATGTGAAAAGGATGAATGAAAGTCGGTTGGTTAAGCGGATGTATAGTGGAGAGTGTGTGTTGGGAACCGACCGGCTGGGAGACCGAAGAGAAAGTGGATTGAGTCGGTGAAAGAATGTCTGAAGGAGAGAATGTGGTTTGGGCAAGAGGCGAGAATAAAGGTGGCATGATAGGAGAGAATTGGCGGGGTTTTGTATGGGGGCATGTTGTGGCCCACCTGGGCCAGGGGATGAACCCTTACATTGGGACGATTTACATACCCCCACAAGACCAGGCCAGGTCCGTCGCGGTCCCTTATGATGTCTTAGGGTGGATTTTTCTGTCCTGTGACGAGCTATCACTAATTAATGGTACAGAGGGGCGGTAAGGCTGGATTTCTTTCCGACGTTTGTCATGTTCTCCTACTGCTTTTTCCCCTTTCCGCTGCTTGTTACAGCACCTTACCCCCAATCTTGGGGCAAAGGGGAAGGTGAAGAAAGAAAGAAAAGAAAATATATATATATATATATATACACTATAAATATTATAATTATATATATATATAATAATATATATATATAATTTATTATTAAAAATTTATTTATATATTATATATATATATATATATATATATCTAATCTTATATATATATATATATATATGGTCCTCGGTGCGCAGTGGGTGAGTAGTGGTTGCACGCTTAGGGTCGTGAGTTCGAGTCCTCGTCAAACAGGATTTGTACTTTCGACTAGTCACCAGGACGGACACGAAAAATTGCTGTTTGTAGGAGATTTTCTGTAATTCATTACAGTTTACAGCATAGTGTATTAATACACTAATCTCAATACCCTCACCTCACTCATCCATAGCCAACACATACAACGGTACAACCTTTAATACACATACAGACACCTACATTCCTATTCGCCTCACGCACAGTAGGTCTGTGAGTCCAGAGCCTAGCCATGCCCACTGATGGCTGGAATATCTTGACTTGGTTCAGACTGAGGCTGGGGTTACTATCACCCTGATAACTGTGCACCTTTCCACTTTGTATGGGCCCACTGGTCGGGAAAAACATAAAATAGTAAACCTTTCCCCCCGTTTTCGTGGGTAAATATATATATATATATATAATATATATATATATAAATTATTATATAATATATTATATTATAATTATATTCCTTCCTCGGAGGGGAGGTTATTCTATACGGCTCAAATTATATACATTATATAATCCACTCGTATAGATAAAGAGAAAACAATGCATTTTAATTCTATTTCAAATACTGTATAAATAGTAAGTAGGTTGAAGGGCAAACGCGCCATCTGTTGTTAAGCCCTGAATTATTATAGTATATAGTAGAATGTATCGTATTAGTAGGGAGAGTCTGACGCTGGTTTTCGTGTGAGAGAGTCGTGTACAAAGACTGCTGTTACGCAGAAAGTATTATTTGTGTTTTTAGCATTCTAAGAGTTAATCTAGTGTATTAAGATAACTCGTGTGATATTATTTTACAAGTTGAATATTTTATTATAAAGTGAAGCCATTCCTATTTATTATTCGTATTGAATCTATGCTTAAGACAAGCTACTATTTTCCATTGGTCGTTGAAGTGACCGCATCATCGTTTATCCATTCTACTGTCGCAGAACACAGTAAGTCTATTTATTCCATATCACATTGTATGATAATTTCTACAAGAAGATTATTCACTGTTATATTCTACAAGATTTAAATGTTTATGCAAAGACTATTTGTGCAGAATCGCATATCTACGTTTCAAGAATATTTTACTATATCAAGCTGTTTATCTCTCTCTCTCTCACAAGTGTATTTAAAGTTCCACGAAACCACGCTCTCTCAAAGATTTATTACAGACTCGATTTCTATTTAAATGCTAATGAATATTTGTATTATATTTAAGAAGATTTATTACTGTAAATAAAGTTGACAATCTCTGCTACGCATTTCTGTTGATAAGGATAAAGATATTATTTACTGAACTATTTTATTAAAGGAATGTGACTTCTATATTTCTACATTATTATTTAACAAGGATATATATATATATAAGATATACTATTAAAAATTATTCTTATATGTGCATCGTCTCATTCAAGCCTCTTCTCTCTTCCAAGTTGACCAATAGTAGATAAAGTTTGTAGCCACTGATGAGTCCCTCATCCTGTCCAGTTTAGCAATCTTCGAGAAGCTCGATTCGTCTTTTACATTAGAGCGCACGGGGTATAATAATAATCAAAACGCAAGTACCTGTATGAAAGAAAAGTTGATTACAAAACACTTGCGGAAAAGAATGGCGACCGTTTAAACAGGACCTTCTAGCATCGTTTACACTGAAAATTTTTTATATTATCTACAATATACTTCAAGATTATAGAGGCGACTTTACTCTACATTGGTCTGAAGATATTCTTTTATGCTACAAAGAGCATTGGGGAAGCATTTCAATTTTTCAAAAGGCTCATTTTCGGGGAGCAGAAGCATACAAGTTGCGAATCATATTTTTCCATTCCTCAACGGATCCATCATTCTCGGAGCAGATTTAGATGTCTTTGAGAAAAAACTAATCTGGTATTATATTATTATGAACTAAAGAAATGTCTTCAGGTACTGTTTGTATGTATATAAAATACGAATACTGTAAGTAAAATAATTTCTTTTCATATTTCTTATGTAAAATATATTTTTTTTTAATATTTTCATAAAATAGCCATTTTGTCATTTGGGTTCAATCCTCGCCTGTAATAAGTAATATACAAACGATTTTTGCTTAATTCTAATTGGATGCGGCATCTGTGGACGTAGTGACGTAATCAAATTATTTGTTGTAGCCTCGCGTTTCTGAAACATAGATTCCTTGTTTCAATATTTCATTCACATTTGTTAAAATATATTTAACATTTTTATAATAACTTTTTTTTTGCTTGAACCAGGGGCTAAACTAACGGCCGCCCGCAGACGCCCCCGGCGGTGCGGGGGGCCTGCCGCACGGTAAGGGGAATAATGGGGGGGCGAAGAGAAACAAACGAAATAATAATGAAATATGAAAAAATACATAATTTACTACGACAATATATAAATATATATATATATTATCGATATTTATATTATTATATATTATTTTATATATAAACTAGACACTTATACTTTCCTATACACACATAAATTATAGTATACATAAATGGATATGTAATAGCTCCTCAAAAAGATTGCGGTCGCCCGACTTATAAGCCCTTTCTGAAACTTTTAACTGTTGATCGGACAAGTATAATAAAAAAAATATATCCCAAAAAATATTTCACTTTTTCAAACATTTGAATTTTTTGGAAGTGAAAAATTGATATTTTTTTTCTACCTCATTCCGATCAAAACCATCAAATTTTTCTCAGGCTTGTATTGTCGGGCGTTAGATGAATCTTTTTTAATTAGATAATTTTATTTGTTATACTCAAAAGAAAATTTTTAAAAAAATTTAAATTTTTTTTTTTTTTTTTTTTTAAAATTTTTTTCAAAAGAAAAAATCCAAAATTTTTTATATACAAAAAATTATTCTAAGTAAAAAATGTGCCTCTCCCCCCGACTACATATGCCCTGAAAATTTTATTCACTTCGCGCCAGCACAGGATAAAAATTATCGCAATTTTTCTCAAAATTCCAAAAAGTGAGTTTGGAAATTGGACAAAGCTGAGCACAAAACTAAAAAATCGATCGAAAAAATCCTCTTTGACTATTGTAGGTGATGGAACCTATCTATGCATATTTTAAGTTTGAATTCATTTCGAAAAAAAAATTCCGGAAGTTGATACGAAAAATGTCAAAAACTGGGTTTTGAAAACAATTTAAAATTAAAGAATGACTACAGTCAAAAGAAAGGAAAACACCCACCGAAAACAAATGTTTTAGAAGGGCAAAAAAAAGCTGGCAGTTTGGTATTTATAGGGTCAAAATCGGCTGAAATTCCGATTTTTATGTTCAATTTTAAGGGGGATGATAAATTGGGGCGTGCCCCTTAAGAAATAGTTGAGACCTCCCTTGAAGAAAAAAACATTTGTGGGTTTTTTTTATTTTATAACATTAACAGAAGAACATTGAAAGACTTTGAAAAAAAAAAACAAATAAATTAATTGGTATTAGATAACAAAACCATTAAATTAGAAAAAATGCAGAGGAGGCCAAGGCTATGATGGAGGAGCAAATATGCGAGGGAAATATTCAGGACTTCAGGTTCGTATATAGAAAATTGTTCCAAATGCAGAATACATTCATTGTGCAGCTCATACTTTAAATTTAATTCTTAACTGTGATTCTGTAAAGATATAATGGCTCTTCAAAATTTTATGACAAACTGAAAAAGGAGCAATGTGTTATTTCAGTTCTATTCACAGAGCAGCTTTGGGGTGTCAAAGGAATTTAATAGGCTTGTTCAATAAATGAAAAATGATCAACAAAAACACACTTAAAAAAATTTGGGTCCAAATCTAGGTGGTCATCCAACTACATAAGTGATTCCCTTACTAAGCAATAAAAAAACCAATTTCAAAAAGTATTTCGGCAGTTCTTATCTCAAGGTGATATTATGAGTAAGAAGACAAGTGAAAAGAAAACGAAGCCCCTTGGGTCTCAGGAAAGCAGTTGTAGAATTTTGAGGTTTATACTCTGTCTTGTGTTTTCAAAAGTAAGTATTGGAAAGCCAGATCAATTGTTTGTCCAAAACATTGCAAAGTCCAAATACCAGAATCTTCAAGACGCAACTTACCTAATTGGGGACAAGCAAAATCAAACTTGTGGAGCTAAGATAACCATTTGAAGATGTAGTGAGATGAAACTAAACGGAGTTAGCACATCATTGGAGCATTGAAGCAAAAATTACTTCCAGGCGTCAAATACAGATTAAAAAGTTTTGAATGAGCTTTTTATCTTAAATGAAAGAAATTGAAGACCCATTGAAAGCCTTTAGAATAAAGGTTTTCAATAAATCTCTTGATATATTAAATGAAGGTAACTACTCGTATTCAATTAGCAATGAACAAATGTTAATGAGTTAAATTTTCATTTCTTGCTCATTCAGCAATAGCAAGAGCTCCGAAACTGAGAGTTGCAAAAAAGCCTACAAAACTGGTAGAAAAATTACGATTTAGATTTATCTTTCGGTTTACGAACAATTAATCACCTTCAAAGCATTAATGTCTACAGAAGTGGAAATTAAATAATATGGTAACTATTAAAGATTTAGCAAACTTTTTATTCGTAAAAAACAGCTGCTTAGCAAGTAGCTTACCAGACTTGTGTACAGCAGTTCAGTTGTATTTGACGTTCCAGTAACATCTGCAACAGCTGAAAGGTCGTTTTCCAAAGCTCAAGTTATAAAAAAACTTTTTTTTTTTTTTTTTTAAAAGGGAAAAAAAATATGACACAAACAAGACTAAGTGCATTGGCTTTATTAAGCATTGAAAATGAAACATGTCGTACTCTTGATTTGAAAGAAGTGGTTAATAAATTCATGGCAATGAGCCAAAAAACGTTTTGGTAAATTATAAAGCATTCATCCTTTCGAATATTTTGGACAAGACGAGAACAGATATTCACGAATTTTGGTAAGTTAACATTCTTATTCTATAATTTTAAAAAATAAATACTATATATATATATATATATATTAATATTATAATATATATATATATATATATTATTATATATATATATAAATAATACTATATTATATATATATAATTAACTAGATTGATACTTTTTTTTGAGGAGAGGGAGGGGGGGGAAAATTAAGATTATTTAAGTAAAAAATAGGTAATAATACATTTTGGAAGCAGAAATGTAAAAAGATGTTTTTTGACGAAATTTGATTTAAATTTTTTTGCACAGAAAAAACCACAGTGAAAGTTCCTTTTAATACATTTTTTCCTCCCTTTAAAAGAACAATTTCTTACTCCATTTTTACATCTCCTTTCAACAATTGTCATTAACTTACTTTTTTTTATGCCAAATTATCTAATTTCTCCAATCAAAAAGGAGTCTAATATCCTGAAAAATAGCATATAAGCAGCACCATATATATATATATAATATATATATAATATATATATATATATTTATATATATATATATATTATATATATCATATATATATAATATATATATATATTATATATGGTTCAAGGGGGCCCCATTTTTCCACTTTGGCGGGGGGGCCCCTATGAACTCTTATGATTTTATATTGGTGGGGGAGGGCTTTCATGACTTTCATAGCATAAAAAATAGCTATAATTATATAGTATAAAAATACTTTATTATTTATTTTGGTGTATTCATAGAATAATAGAATATTCTAGATTTTAAAATTGCTCAAGATAGGGGCTGTCAGAGCAGGCTAGTTTTTGTATTAAACGGGGGTTGATTTTTATAATATGTAAAGCCTATATACGGGTTCCATTGGGTTTCATACCAGATATTTCCAGTTTGTACGCAGTTATACGAGACTCGGATTATAACTGTATAATTTTGTCGTCTGTTCATTTACTTATTAACAGGTTTTTTTTTTTTTTTTTTTTTTTTTAAATGTTTTGAAATGCTTCTTGAATAAATATTGATATAAATATTTATTGAAATTTATATATTTTACATATATGTCATATATTTTATGAACATATATCATACTGTATAGTTTGTGTACCACCTGTACGAATGTGAGAGGCTTATGCATAATAGTTTCTTTCTATACTAAAATCCTTACATTGACGAGTTATCAACTGCAAATAAAATTTTGCAGAAAAATTAAAAATATTTCTTCTTCCTCATTTCCTCTCCTACTGTTTGCGAAAGAAATTCCAGTTTGCAGCGAAAAAGTATTTTGTTTATTTTTTTTGTATGAATTTTTCTACTCAAAATAAAAATTTTATTTATTGTTTAAAAAATTTGATATAGCCACAAAAGGTGACTTGTGTGAAGTGTGCTATCTGAATGAAAATCTGGGATATTTTAAATTTGCGTGGAGGTCCCACGTACAAGTAAATTGCGATGTCGCTGTAGTTAGCACTTTACGTGATATATAAGAGATATAATATATATATATAGTATATATATATATTATAATATATTATATATATATTAATATAGTTTGTAATATATATATAATACTATATTTATATATATTCGGTTTTCAGTAATAAACATCTCATTGGTTTGTTTTTATTTACATATTTATTTCTACATGTATTACTCGTAAGACGAGTGTTCTTTATAGTCGTGCGTGAAGTTCTATTGTCCGAAAGAGAATTGCATTCCTTGGCTCCCTCAGAGCGCAAGACGCCGCGATATAGTGTGTCCATGATCCTTTCTGAGATGCAACAGAGACTAGAGAGAGCTCACAGCTAAATTAATGACGTGGTAAGAAGTTTCGTACATCTGCTGCCGGGAACGAGATATAAAGGCGCTTGGTTTTTGGAGAGTTTTTCCTAATATTAAGAATCAAAATTAATTTATTTTATTTTTTTTATTAGAAAATAAAAAGAATTATTTTTTTTTACCCTATACATACTATTATATTATTATTTGAGGCAAACGTCTTTCTACATTATTTACTATTTATGTCCCGAAGTAATTCAATTGAAGCAACTGCCAAGAAAGGTGCACGCAGAGTAAGTTTTTGATCGCAGTTCCAGTTCTTACGTGGGTTTTTCTTATTGTATTCTTTTCCTTCTATTTTTCCTGCTGTTGTGGAAATTTTTTTCGTGTTCTTTTTGAATATAGGGTTTAATATTTTCTGGTCGTAATTTATTCATCATTCTCAAATGCCTTCTGATACAGAGGACAACATTGAAGTTTCCTCACACGATACAACGGAGCAAAGTCCTCCTGCAGAGATAGCTCACGGGGCTGAATCCGTCAATTTAAATAATCATTCTTTTTCTCATTTAAATAATTTTGCAACCATGGAGCGTCAAACGTTGAACATTGACCGTTTGAGACACTCTAAGCCCAACATACCTCTGTTGGTAGGGTTTATAAACAATTCTTGGGTTGGTCCGGAGCTTGGATCGTGGTTTACTGCTATAGATTTATACTTCCAGGATGAACAGATAACCTCCGATGTCGAGAAATTACGGAGCTATGTACGTTTTGTGAATATGAAGGAAGGCAATGCTTCATATCTCATCAGAAATACACCGGAACTCTTTCCGGGCTGACAATTGGGAAGATTTCAAGAAGAATCTGTCATATTGCTTAAATCCTTTGGTCTCTATTAGTTCTTTCGAAGCTTTCAGTGAGTTCATAAATGTAAAATGGTCTCATAATCACTCACTTCCAGAGTTCATAACGGAAGCTCAAAAAGTTTTACAAACTTTCCTTGATTCAGCGGCGTTAATGCATGACGTAAAGTTTAGTGACGAGCAGCGTCGTTTACTCTTATTTTCTATGTTATATTCAAATTCCAAACCTCAATTTCAACGGGTCATACACGAAGATTTTGATGTTAATAATTCAATTCCAAAGCAGATTCAAACCTATTTGAAGAAAACTCACTCTTTAAATAATGGCAAGATTGCATCAGCGTCAAATAAAGCTCCAAATCCAAATTTTTCTACCACAGTGTATCACACACAAACTGAGAAAAATGTGGCTCCACAATCCTTTCACCAGGCTCATACAGTAAAAAGTAAGCCTCGGTATCCTCAAAAGTCATTTTCAAATGCAAATTCCTTATCTCCAAAGCATCAGAATACGCAAAAAGGTGTGTTTTGTCGTAACTGTGAAAGACATGCCCACCATACTTCTGAATGTGTGTTCAGTTCTTTTTGTTCAATGTGTTACAAGCCACATATGCGGGGGTCTCAAAGAAACTGCCAGGGCACATCCTGGGAACCTTATTCACCTCAGGGTATTAAGAGGGTAAAAGTTATAACAGTCGAGCGAGAAAATTACGAAAGAAATCAGACGAATTTCTATAGGGGTTCAAATTCTAATGTTCATAGGGGTTCAAATTCCAATTTTCATAGGGGTCAAAGTAACTCAAGGGGAAGTTACCAGGTAAATCATTGCTATAATATGCCAAATTCATATCATAAGAGTGCAAATTATGATAGCCGCATGACAGGTAGGTCAAATAATTATTCAAAAACCGAGCTGCGAAACGCCGGAAACAAAGGTTGTAGAAACAATTCTCCGCACACGTACCAATTTTCAGAGAACGATTTAGAGTCTCAAGTGCACTTATTGGATCCTAATTATAATCCAAATAAGCAATTTCATTATAAATCTGAGAAATATAACTCACAAAGGCATGCAATGTATTCTAATAATTCTTATTTTCCGCATCAATCAGTACGAAATCGATGCTCAAATTTCCGTAATCCGCCGATTTTTGATCAAAATCAGGATCAGTTTTCTTATTTTTCTAAGTCGAATTTTTGAGAAAGGCTACGAGTTTTCTGCCTCAGAACGTCGTAGTTGCGCCATTAGAGGCTAATATTACAAATATTTTCAATAAATCGTCTGTTTCAAATGTGTATAAAATAGATGATAATCCTGCAATAGGTAAGAGCTATTTTCTAAAGGTACAACTCACTGCAGAGTATGAGTTTATCTACGAGATGTCAAGTTATTTAGACATTGGATCGGGTGTTTCTTTGTTACGTCAGGGGACGTTCGAAAGGTTAAGAAAATACTATCCTTTAGAATTGAAAGAGGATAACATAGTGATGAAATCCATATCTGGAAACGTGATCCCAAATTTAGGTCGCGTAAAACTCCAGCTTCTGTTGAACGATAGACTGTTCAATATTCATGTAATTATTGTCAATAACCAATGTACTTTCAGTGGGAATATGTTGTTAGGCACTGATATACTCGCTTCGTTGCCCATCTCTTTTGATTTAAAGAATGAAATGTTGATTATGAATGACGAAAGGGGCACAAGTAGTATTCCTTTAACTGTTTGGAGTCCGCTCCTTGATGATAAAAGTTCTATTTTTAATCCATTATCGCATGATAAAAATGCTCTTAACGACGATTTTAAAGTCGATCCTACTGTTTCTTTTTGCAAAACGCAATCTATTAATTTCGAGCACGAGTCTTATATTCATGAACTTTCAATTTTCGATGATGAAAGTTATGATTTGTTTTTGCCGAGTACCGTTCAATTTAATGCTTATTCAACGACGATTTTGTCCGTTGACGTTCGTTCAAAGGCGGGAACCTTACCCCCTGAAGAAGTTTATCTCGTTTCTGAGAAAAATATTGTTTCAAATGTCATTTTTGCCAATGTTTTAAGTGGTGTAAAAGATGGCACAATTTTAGTCAAATGTGTTAATTTAAGTTCAGCTCCAGTCACTATGGATAAGAATACAAGGGTTTCTAAAGCAAATTCTTTGGGTTTTCGTAGTTCTTATTCAAACATAAACCGGATAGATACATCCGAGGGTCTTTCTAGCGCTGAATTACGCGATGTTTATAGGGAAATTTTGCTTTCAAAGTCGAAGAAAGAAGCGGACTTAGTGGTGTTACAGGATGCGTCACAGTTAGAAACCATCCTTGATTTCTTAATAGAAAACAGAGAAGTAGTTGCTCTCAGTAACGATCGTGTCGACGTATGTCCTTTGGGTAAGTTTAATTTAGAATTAACGTCCGATCGTCTTATATATTTACTCCAAACTACCTCCTTCCGCACAAATTTCAGTCAGATATTGATAGCTGGGTGAACAAATGCATGTTGGATGGATATATAGAATCATCCGATTCACCTCACTCGCATCCTCTCTTAGTTCTTCCAGTCAAAGGGAGTCTAAAACCGAAAGTTATTTTAGATTTTAGAAGATTGAATAAATATGTTGTTCCTTTACAAACTGCATTGGCAGATGTGCAAAATACGATTTCTAAGTTAGGAGATTCCAAAGTTTATTCAAGTCTGAATCTTAATTCAAATCCGTATGGCGTAGAAGTCGATAAAGATAGTCGTCCATACCTCGCATTCTCTACACATAGAGGACATTACCATTATAAATTACTTCCAAATGGAGTTAGAAATTCTTCACAAGTCTTCTGTAAATTAATGGAAGCCGCTCTTTCACATCTGTTAGGTATTCACGCGCTCATCTATCTTGATGACATTATTGTTTATTCAAAAGACATAGATTCACACTATCGTAGTCTAAGGTTAGTGTTTGATGCTTTAAAGCAAGCGAAGTTTTTCAAAAGGTCATTAGTGTATTTAGGGTTTCTTATTAGTAGTGAAGGTCTTTCTGCAGATCCTAGTAAGTTAGAAGTACTCAAATCATTTCCAGTACCTACAGATATTAGCTCAGCACGTTCTTTCATTGGGTTCACATCTTTATCGCAATTTTATTCCTCATTTTTCTGTTGTTGCACAGCCGATCACAGCTCTTTTCAAAAAGGGTGTAACATTTGTCTGGCAAGAAGAACAACAAAAAGCTTTTGATATTCTCAAGCAAAAGTTAATCTTAGAACCTTTATTGCAATTTCCAAACTTCAATAATGAATTCATTTTATGCACAGACGCCAGTGGGATAGGTCTTGGGGCAGTCCTCGCACAGAGAGATTCAAATGGTAACGACAGACCAATATCATTCGCTTCAAGAATGTTGAGCAAGGCCGAGAGAAACTATAGCTCGATTGATAGAGAAGCCTTGGCGATAACGTGGTCATTGTCTAAATTTAGGAATATAGTTTATGGGTATCCAATAAAGATCTATACAGATCACAAACCTCTGGTGCAAATTTTCAAAAGTAAGGATCTGACACATAAATTGGCCAGATGGGCTGTAAAGGTTAACGCATTTAACCCTGAAATATTGTTTATCGAAGGTAAAAAGAATATTGTTCCAGACATTCTTTCAAGATGTCCACCACCTTCTATTTCTCCTATATCTTTGGTGTCAAATATTGATTCATCATTCGCAGATAAAAAGCTTTATAATCTTACGTTCGAGGTGATTAAAACCGAACAAGAAAAATGTGAAAGATTAGCTCCTATTATAAAGTTTATTAAAGAAAAAGGAAACACGTTCTGTTATCCACATGCATATATTAAAAATATATTATATTACGTTACGAAGGAGATGCAATATCTCATTGAAGTTCCAAATTCTTTAGTTTATACTGTTTTAAATCTCAATCACTGTAGTCTTGGCGCTGGCCACATGGGTGCTCTACGCACAGAGAAAAGAATCAGAGAACGTTACACGTTTCCGAAGCTATCAAAGCTTGTTCAGCAATTTTGTAAAGAATGTCCTTCTTGTTTACGTGTTAAGGGGAACATTCCTAAGCGTGCATCTATTTACAAGTACCCAATTGCATATCAGCCGTTTAGTAGAATTCACACTGATATCATTGGACCACTTCCTCCTTGTTCTAAAACGGGTTCTAAATATATTCTGGTTTTCAAGGATTCACTTACAAGGTATGTCGAATTGTGTCCCATACCTTCGTTAAATGGTGTTCATATAGCAAACGCTTTACTTCATAGAGTTATCGTTCGTCATAACACTCCTTCAGTTCTTTTTGCGAAAGATGCAGGTGATTTTGTTCCCTCATTTTTCAAACAGCTATGTAAGCTTTGGAAAATTCCCAAAGTTGAAATTTCTATCCTTCCTCCTGTTCAAGATAACAACGTGGAACGTTGTGATTTACAAGTAAAAGATTACTTGCGTCGTTATGTCAAGGATCATGGTAATGATTGGGCATCCTACCTTCCATTCGTTCAATTGTGCTTGAACAGCACCTACAATGAGACGCTAGGGGAAAGTCCACATTTTGTTCTTTATTCGTACAATAAACGCTTACCTTACGATGTAGATAACTACATCACACCTTTCTCTAGTATAAATAAAGATTTTCAACCAAGTCATGAAGAGCTAAAAGACTTAGCAATACGTACGAATTTGATTCGTGAGATAGCAAAGGAAAATTTAGAGAATGAAACGAACAAATTCATAACCAGACAACGTAGTAAAGCTCTGGATAGGGATATTCTCGTGGGTAGTCGTGTGTACATATTAAATATAAAACCTTCTGGATTACCTAAGAAATTACACAAACGATGGGTCGGACCGTACCGGGTTGTAGGAATCTTGGGGAGAAACAGATTTATATTACAATGCTTGCAAAGTGGACGAGAGATCGCTGTTCATAGCGATAATTTCAAAATTGTTGCTGAACCTATTCTTGATCCAAATTTTCCTCAAAGTAAGGAAAATTCTGCTATTAAATCTGATCAAAGCAAGAAAGTTCATTTCAATAATGAGGTAAATGATGAAACGGAAAGTTTATCTCAAGATGACGAAGATGAAAATGTCATGTTTCCTCATCAATATGCAAGAAGTGCAAGTAAGATTCATAGTCCAATTCGTGAAAGAAACAATCTTCCATATTCGAATTCTTCTTTTCATGATCCTATTCGTATTCAAAATGATGTAAATAGTCCGAATCAGGTTAGTCATAATCGCTCTGAAGGAAATACTTCTCGTTCTGATAGTACTTTCCAATCTTCATTTTCGGGTTTTAATAATAATAGTGGAAGTTCATCTTTTCGTAGTTCAAATATATCGAAGTCGGAAACTGACACTTCTGATAGTAGTTACAAACCATATCCGCTATTTAAGGGAATTCGGGACCAGAGTCCTCGGTTTCTTCGTTCTTCTAATAGGGTACTTCCTATTCATAGTACGCCTGTATCTGATGAATTTCGTAATCTTCCTTCCTGTTCTTCCAAACGTAACGATTTGTCATTTTCTGATTAGTGTTTTCAGGTTTCCTTTCGTGTCCATTCTTTCATTGAAATGGCTGGCAATTTATGGTAGATGTTTCAATGAGCTGCAGATGGATATATTTTAGATTAGAATTTATTTTTTTTATTCATGTGTTTTATAACTCCCTGAAACGCTTACCTGATCATGAGAAAATGAAATTGGAGATTTTGGAAGAATGAGAATCTGTTCTATGACATAGTATATCATATGTTGTAGGAAAGTTAGTTAAAAATCGAATTCAAACGCTTTGTTTTTATTTAAAATCATTTGTACAGAATATCATAGAAATTTTATATCATAAAATTCCTTCCTCGGAGGGGAGGGTATTCTATACGGCTCAAATTATATACATTATATAATCCACTCGTATAGATAAAGAGAAAACAATGCATTTTAATTCTATTTCAAATACTGTATAAATAGTAAGTAGGTTGAAGGGCAAACGCGCCACCTGTTGATAAGCCCTGAATTATTGTAGTATATAGTAGAATGTATCGTATTAGTAGAGAGAGTCTGACGCTGGTTTTCGTGTGAGAGAGTCGTGTTCAAAGACTGCTGTTGCATGAAAGTATTTGTGTGTGTTTTAGCATTCTAAGAGTTAATCTAGTGTATTAAGATAACTCGTGTGATATTATTTTACAAGTTGAATATTCTTATTATAAAGTGAAGCCATTCCTATTTATTATTCGTATTGAATCTATGCTTAAGACAAGCTACTATTTTCCATTGGTCGTTGAAGTGACCGCATCATCGTTTATCCATTCTACTGTTGCAGAACACAGTAAGTCTATTTATTCCATATCACATTGTATGATAATTTCTACAAGAAGATTATTCACTGTTATATTCTACAAGATTTAAATGTTATGCAAAGACTATTTGTGCAGAATCGCATATCTACGTTTCAAGAATATTTTACTATATCAAGCTGTTTATCTCTCTCTCTCTCACAAGTGTATTTAAAGTTCCACGAAACCACGCTCTCTCAAAGATTTATTACAGACTCGATTTCTATTTAAATGTTAATGAATATTTATATTAATTATTAAGAAGATTTATTACTGTAAATAAAGTTGACAATCTCTGCTACGCATTTCTGTTGATAAGGAGAATAATATTATTTACTGAAACTATTTATTAAAGGAATGTGACTTCTATATTCTACATTATTATTTTAACAAAGATATATATATATATATATATATATATATATATATATATATATATATATATATATATATATATATATATATATATATATATATATATATATATATATATATATATATATGTATATGTATTTATATATATATATATATATTATTATATAAAAAATATATATATATATATATATATATATATATATAAGATATACTATTAAAAATTATTCTTATATGTGCATCGTCTCATTCAAGCCTCTTCTCTTCCAAGTTGACCAATTGTAGATAAAGTTTGTAGCCACTGATGAGTCCCTCATCCTGTCCAGTTTAGCAATCTTCGAGAAGCTCGATTCGTCTTTTACATTAGTGCGCAC
>JABUQX010137007.1:0-17500 GCA_015478945.1 Trachelipus rathkii
TTGGACGTCGAGCGGAGTCTGCACTTCATTACATCCGGATCGCGTCGGGTGGTATCATCAAATCTCAATCAGATTTAACAACCTCTCATTGAGTCCTAGTCACCCTCATACGGGTTAAACACTGTACGGTTCTGCTCGTCTCTCGTCCGTACTTACTATCAATTGCTCTAATCCATACTCCATTACTGATATATATTACTCTGTATATATTTATCATATCCGTATATATATATACTCTTATATTATATATTACTATATATAGTATAATATATCTTCATATATAAGAGGACGATCTCTTAGATCTCCTTCATCTTCATTCATATCTTTGGAGAACTTCCTCATATCAAAAATAATATAATAATTAAAAACTTTTTTTCTCTTTCTTTGTTTCTTCCTGTCACTCACTATTACTTTTTTTTTCTTCAATTTGAGTGATGGTATCTCGAGGGTAACAGTCACACAAGGTGCTTGGCTCCTCACCTCTCTGTTTAGTGCGATACCACAACAAGGGGATCAATAATGATCATACATAATTCACACTCATACTATATCTCTAATCATCTCAAGCTTCTATCCTCTCCCTATAATAATAATAATAAATATAGATATCTCTTCCACTCATAATACCATACACTCTAATGCCATATACATAGTCTCACATCATCCTACTTCTCATATCCTTACACTACATCTAATATCATAACTTCATCACTTCATCACTACACCACTTCATCACCATTTCTGAACTAATAGAACATAAAAAAAACAAATAAAAAAATACCGATATGTTAGAACAAATTATATGTTCCGCATGAAATACAGAACTGTTACCAGGCAGGGTCCAACAGCGGTCAGCTTTGGTACTTTCCCCTGCCGCACCCAATGGAGCTGGCTCTTGAGTGCTGCAGCTGGCTGCGGAGACCGACGCTTGCTCGACACCCTCACGATATTTGCCTATTAATATCATAGCGCCCACCAACCGTCACAATGAGTGGTCTAAATCTCTCCCGTTATAAACATCAATACCACATATACCTCACAACGCGCTAGCAAAAGTGATTTCGCGGTTCGTTTGTAAATCCATCGCTCTTTTTCTTGGTTCTTCGTTGTCGGGTCTGTCTTCTGATTTCTCCGCCTGGGAATCTAACTTCACTCTTCGGGGTCACCCTACTTCTGAAGCTGGGTGCTTAGGACCTGCTCTCCTTCAAGGTTGATTTCGGAGAAGTCTCTAATGTTCTTCACAATTTTAATTTTCCGCTACTTCTATTTTACGAAGTGAGGTTTGACCCCTTGTCTAAAAATCAACAAAACAAGTTCAATTAGGGTCAACAGGGTAACCACTACGTTCCTCTACTTACTATTCATCATATTTGCAATTCCACTATCCTGTCACGAAGAATATTCTAGAGCAACATGAAAGCTTATGTGGAGTAGTAGTACAAATTGACTCTGCGTTAGTTTGTCAGAGCAGGCTGTTTTATGTATCAGTTATTCTATTAAGGTCAGAAAAGGTTCTCGTTCCGATATATCTTCGCCTCCACAAATTTCAAAAGCAGAGTCCTTACATTTCTTGATAGAGTCTCACACCCGTAAAAAGAAATCATTCACGTTTGGCGAGGAAGTCTGTTTTTACCTGTACTATGCATATACGCGCACGAAAAATGGTCTTACGTTCTCCTTCTCCTTGCCGCATTATACTCATATATCATAGCTAATAATAAGTACAGCATTTAACATTTGGTTATTGATCTTAACACAGTACATTAATATATAATTATATTATATTATATTCTAATATATATATTATATATATATAATAAGAATTATTAGTTTCGGAGAAGCTAGTTTATTATGTATAATGCATAAATATCAGGCAAGATATACTAGGTTTCTTCTTCTCTCTTGTATATTCCACTTCGCATTATAACAGGCATTACCACTTTTTTGGGCCGCTCACCTAGAGATTGGGTGGCAGCTTATACGCGACGTAGTGTACAACATCGGAAAAGGAAAAAGCATAAAGGAGAACCATGAGGAGGACAAGTCGGAAAAAAGCCCAGCCTTACCATATAAATAAAAATTTTGCCTATGTTGTTTGTAACTTCTTTGACGAGAGAGAGAGAGTGAGAGTGAGAGAGAGACCGAGAGAGCAGAGAAGAGACGAGAGAGAGTTAACGCCAGAGAGTAGTAGTAGAGATGAGAGAGAGAGAGAGAAGAGGCACGATTTTTGGGCCTGTTCCACGCCCCTCTGTTACTGCGCTACCTTATTTATCAACATTTAGGTCGAGAGGGCTCGGGTCACAGACCTGAGAAATTCCTCAACCCTAGGAAGGCCAATGCATTGCGCCCATCTCCTTAAAACTGCTATAACGTGCGACCGCTCCGCAGGGTTAGGTGATAGGTAAAATACCTTGCGATTATGCGCCTCTATTTACTATAGCTGATGTTAAAGTTATAGTTAAAAGTTCCTAAATCTAACAATTTTGGGTTTGGTTCACCTCTGCTCCTAACTGATTAGCGCGGATTGGACAGCTTCCAGCCTTAATCGTAATCTTTGATAATAATTGTGCTATGTAGAGATCATCTCCCTGCGAGGGCAAACGTCGGGCCACCTAAAACCATGGTAAGATAGTGTGTGACACACTAACGGGCCACTCTTATCCCAGAGCTGTATTTCCCCACTATTATATGAAACCTAAATAAAATCACCAGGATGCCACGACTTCCTAAATATTCCTATCACACTACTAGGTTCTTCTACCTTTTACTCGTCTCTCAGTCCTCTGACGAACGTTAGGCTCTCACATATGCTTCTTGACACCCTTACTTAGCCTACATGTCCGATCTACCTCAACGCCACAGAACTTCAAAATCTCACACTGGCTTATTCGCACTCTCGATGACCGAGGTTTCTCTCCAGTCCACCTGGTTCTCGGGTGTTGTGTGTTCCCAATGACCAAACGGTCACTACTTTTATGGCCCAATATTCATTCTTGATACTACGCGCTTTTAAAGCAACGGGAAATTCAATTCATCCTTTCCAACATGACTAAATTCAACACTATAAGACTGCGTTCAATCATTCAATTTGCAACATAATATTTTCCTCCACTATTCTCACACGCTTTAGGCTCCTCTCTCACTCTCAACCGACATACACTAGGTTCGCTACAGTAACTACCTTTATGGTTTCATCAGTTTACGTTCTCCTAAAAATAATGTAACTTAATTCACTGCTGCCCAATTTACATCCTTTGTCTAAATCTTCTCTTATCAATGTCAGTGACGAAATTCAATCGCCTGGTTATTTCCTGTCCATAGCATAGCGTTGGCAATCGAACAAGTATTTTACATATTTATGGAACTCTTTTGGTAATATTTAGTACGCTTATCTATTCAAACATAATTTAGTTCGCTACAATTACTTTTAATATAATCTTCTAGAAAGGAAGTTACTAAATGCACAGTGCTAATTAACACAGGTAACTAAGATTTACACGACAGTCTTCATATGTATGACGCATAAGGAGGCAGGCATCGCTATAAAGGACATTTATCCTTGTAGATTCACCAACGGATTTAAATTGCACCACGCGAACCGAAATTTTGGCAGGTCGTCGGCTTAGAGTCACACGAAACACTTGTATAATCTATTCCCTCCTAACACATTTAAACATAGCTTGCACGTGCATCAAGTCCGGGTTCGCGCGAATTCTCCTCTACCCTGTAACTTATGTACGCTTCTCGGCCGCTTCTGTGTTTTCTTCAAGAATATCTGTATAGATGCTTGCTTACATCCACTCATTCCCAGAGAGTGGCCTTCAAACAATACCTAATATGCTTAATAAAATTTTAATAATAATACTAGTACTACTTATATGGCACTAAGTTACTTACTACTTCATACTATAAATAGGAAGCACTAGGATAGAGATCATGGTCCTATCTAACTTTATATATATATATATATTATATATATATTATATATATTTTTACAAATATAATAATATTTACTTATATATTATATACTTTAATCTATACGTATTATACTCACCTATATGCCCTCACCCTTTACTATTACAAATATACCTAGATATACTGTATATATACCATTCTCTATATTCTGAATATTACGTTGCCAAACAAGTGAGGATTGTAACTGCAGTCTCAACGACCTCAATCATTTTTATATCTAGGTTCTCTACACACACCGGATAGGCTCATTAAGATTCTGCCATAGTACATACTATGAAAGTAAAAAGGTAGGAAGTGGAGGTCATATCCACATACTTGAAACACAACCAACATTTTCCACATTCTCCAATCATATGCAAATAAACTTAATCCAATATTTGAAGCCCTTAGCAGAATTAGAGATTAATTAAAAAGTAATTATTTATCCTCTTTAACTTGCTCTTAGAGGTTCGGTAACAACTTCAGTGGCATGGCAAAAGGTTAATTTAACAGACAGATGAAATTAAGCACCTTTTTGTGGTGGTCAAAACTGTTTGTCGTTCAGTGTTACTCTACATAAAACCGAGAAATGTAATTGAAAAACAAACCAACACTCCCATATTATATATCACTTGAATTTATAGATGTATGCTCAATAAAAGAGTAGGAGCGGGAAACACAAATATAAAGCCGAGGCAATTCTTAGATCCATCTACTAATACAGCACTCCACGACTATATATTATATATAACTCTAAGACACCGCAATTCGCTAATTCTGAGGAGCGAGAGGGGCAGTAAATAATTTTTGCTATTGCCATAAATACCGCTATAACAACAAGCAAATATTGTACATTCAGAGATGAGTGCAGCACTATTGATCCTCCAACCATTTTCCCTCAAAAATCGCTGCTCTTTAACTAATTCGGGATCATGGGAAAACATTCACTACCACTAATTGTTCTTTAGAGTCCGAAATTGCTCACGATACTTTAAACTAGTACAACATTGTTTAGCGCCTAATCCACATACTACCAACCTGCTAAAGTCACACAGAATATATTACAATTTGCATCCAAACTTAAAAGAGTGAAAGAACAACTAGAACGTTTAAACGTACCATATCAGATGAACATATGAAATCAAATTATATAAACCTGTAATCTATAATATAGTCTTTTATACTTTTATTTAAAAACATTAGTTCAAGCTTATATCATATGTTACGACATTCTAATTTATCTACTTTATGACAATTCTTCATAGCTTTGATAACGTATCTAATTGAATTAAAAATGAATTAATCATTAAATTTATATTTTTTTATATAGTAAAAATATATGAGTTTATATAATATTATGCTTACTCATTAATACTACAGAAGATAGGTAAAATTTATAATGATAAATGAAATTAATAATAATATTTATTCATAAATTTCTTATCCTTACTTGGAGCCAAAAAGTGAAGATATAAATACCACTCGTACAACAAGGGACATATTCTTCCAATCTCTCTGAACACGACTTGAGTTACATGGCTGCCATTTGTAGCGTTCTCTACACTCATGTCTACTGGGTTAAATAGGTCCAATCGAGACTATAAGTCGAGGTTCATAACATGCCACACCTATGAAGCAAGTTCGAGCTATCTCTAAAGAACAAAGCATAACGTCAGCTGGTCCACCCTAACTGCATCACAGGGCTTGCAAACAGTATAGTAGGTATACTACTATATAATTATCAACCTATATATACGCGACTAGAGGATACGTAATAGATAGGACTCACTTAAATGGATTCTATATGTATCTTCGATTCACATTCACTCTTTGTTGGTGATGATTTTGCCATATATCTTCTATCTGATCTATTATGAGCGTATACATATATATATTCAGCTATTTTCTTAATAGTAAATTTCCTTCACTGTCAATTTTATCTTTGTCTCTCAGCAGACCGTTACGTAATTTACCACAACATATATATATATATACTATACTCACTCATATATATATAATACATTAAATACTATACTATTTATATAAACGTTAATCATATATAGCATATATCTATAATATAACTAGTGAGTGATATACTCTTAATATCTTATTATCCATAATGAACCATATAACTAATCAAATAAGACGTGAATATTCCAAGAACTTTTATTTATCTCTGAAAAGGGGATCTATACACCTTAAATCAACTCACACTTATATATATATATAGCGTAATATATATACTATTTCAGTTAATACATGAAGTTATATATATATTACAGGGTGATTCAAAACCTCTGCGACAAACTCGGAGGTCTGATAGAAACCATAAGAATATATACTATGCACTAGGCATATGTTTAGAAAGGGCAGGGTTCAAAGGTTATAATATGAATGGCGTGACTGCCCGACTGCATGTGAAATTTTCGTAATCTTGCGTCGTTACTTTCACTCCTAGGTTACTTTAATCATGTGCTACATTTCTACTTTAAAAAATATGTAAAATGTAATTTGCCGCTAGCGCTATCACAAACTAGCTTTGTAAAAAGAAGAAATACTACCCCCTTAAGATTTGGGCATTGAGGTGGTGCCAAATACGACGGGGTTCGAGTCGTTTGTTGTCCAAGTCCTTGTAATGGCATACATCTCATGTGATATTTCTGTTTTAGGGTAATTGCCATGGAGAGTCTATTGCTCGTTGCAAGACCCCGAAGCCACAGATCGAACTTGAAATAATCGGAATCTCCTACTCAAGAGACATGTTGTCCCATAAATGCCGCGCGCGTGTGCTAGTCGACAGGGTCGTTGGCGACATCTTCTCAGCACCTCATTCTACCACCTTAGGCACAGCAGAAGTATCCAGCTCATAATGCAGCCGGGTGACGCAAGGGGTCCCATTCATCTCGAAGAGCGCTGATGAAGGCGAGCAACATTGCTCGCTGCGCTATCGGATGTGATTTTATAATCTTATCTGAATGCTGGAACATACCGTTCCGCTCGGCGCATGCCACATAGACGACTGTAGTCTCCAGTGTACATTCTACCTCAATTACGGGATTTTAATTGACACATTGCCCGTTCCCAGCACCCGCACTTCTGGTAACCATTATCGGCCAATTTGTCGGTTTAACCAACTCGGGAAGATGTTGTCAGTTAAGACTTACCATTCGTAATCGATGCCTACAACACTGTACTGCGAATCCAATCGAATGAATACTGTGGCTGCCATGCGTAAAGGACGTTTTCATTGCCATTAAGGCGATTACACAAGACATGTATCCAACAACATACTGTTGCACACAGAAACACATTCTAAAATTATCTGACTGTGAGATCTAACTGCGCAGTAACAGATATCCACAATACATAAACTCATCTAAAGATCAACTCTCCAAAGGGCGGTCGTCGTTAAGGGCTCTCTTGAAACGAGCGTCATAGGCGAGCCTATGCTTAATTAAATAAACAATTTAAATGTATCTTTTATAACGTTTTGCATCTAATCTTTATGATCCCCTCCGAAATATTGATCTGCAGGATGGTTCTTTTGATATCATCAAAGGCCCTCTCGTACTTTTTATATAGCTACTCTCTATAGTTATTCTGATAATTTATTCTCTACCATATAATATTACTATGTACTACACTCTTACTTCTAATAGATTTCACGTATATCCACTCAACGATATATATAATATATACTATATATATATATATTACTAGATATATATATATATAATCACTCATACAATTATATTTACTATATACTTCATATTAAAGTAGGGATATAAATAACCCTTCCAACATCTCTTTTCCCTAAAACCCACTTTTCTCTCACATTCTAAAGGGTCTTTAAGTGAAATGTGAACTAATCTTAATTCCCAACAAAAAGCAAACACCACATCAGGGCTTTAAAGACAACAACATGAAGAGAATCTCTTCATCTAACAAGAACTGCAAAACGAGCGTTCTCGGACACCTCGACTGATTCCATCAATCTAGCGAAACTTGTTTTGACGGAATTCGAGATTTCAGCTGTGCCGCTACTCCTGTCTTTTGTAACTATAAGACTCCCTCCAATGTCTGATTGTACCGGAATATTCGTACATTTGGTAACTTGGACACATTTATGGTACTCTGTACGACAAATTAATAGGGTTGCAGATCATAAATACCAACTCTTCAAGTGATGGGAAATTCTTAAATTCTAACATACAAATAACATACACCGAGAATTTTGAAAAGAACAGAAAGACGCCGCAAGCTGGATTCTCGAATTCTCAAAAAGCGTTTCTGATGTGGACGAGCTCGAGTTCCAGACGCGTTTTTTTTCTTGTACATGGTGAGGAGGAGATCTCTCCTATGTTGTTGTATAAAAAAGAAACCTGATGTTGCTTTGGGGATGCTGTGTATATATAAATATATATTACTAAATAATATTATTTAGTATATATATTATATATATTATATATATAATATATATATAGTATATTATTATATATATATATATTATATTTAGTATATATTTCATACCAATTATTATTATTTATTAGTATAATAATACATAATATTGAATATATCTATATATAGTGGCTATTATAAGTTGGTGACTCCAGGAAGTTCACTCAGAAAATCAATAATATAAATGTAATCTGTTTTCGTTCTCGCAAATAATTTTTTGGGTTACACGCCTGTATAACATTTTTTTGTTTTGATATCTTCTGAATCTATTGATCCCCTATACCTAGTCCACGGAGCCTACTTTAACATAACCTAAACAAACTTAACCTAATATACACCTACACAAACCCTTTTAACGGAGTCACCACTTAATAAAGAATGTCCATATAGTTATAGTATATACTAGCTATGAAGTATATTATATACTATTTAAAATATTATCCA
The DNA here is from genome assembly GCA_015478945.1 of Trachelipus rathkii. NCBI lineage: Eukaryota > Metazoa > Arthropoda > Malacostraca > Isopoda > Trachelipodidae > Trachelipus > Trachelipus rathkii. Next base: position 8,857 of record JABUQX010137007.1, read on the forward strand.
TCATATTCCAACCACTTCCTATAGGATTTACCCTATTTATATCTTACATATATATTATTCACTATATATATATAGTATATTAGGTATATTATATATATACTAATATGGTTTACAAGTTTACCTATATAATACATATATTTATATATATATAATACCTTATCAGCAGGTCTTGACCATTGTGTTAGTTTAGGATTCCGGCTGTGTTAGCTCCTGCCCATTGCTATCCCTAATTTTGTAAGAACAAATTAATAATTAAGCAAATTCAACAAAATAATTAAACATTACACAAAATATAAACACAAATGTTAATATAATAAGATTGCATTTTGTTGGAGACCCAATGAAGAAAATTCATGTACATAAATCTTATAAAGAAATATATTTCAAAACAAGAAATAAGAAGCTATTCCTATGCTTTGGGTGAGACCTCCCTATCACACTGAGTTCAAAACCATTGCATTAGCACAATCTGGCGTAGCTGGAATAAGAAGTGATCCTATGCCGTCTATGTTATAAGAGAGGCAACGCCTCGATGCTCGTCGAATGTACTCTCTGTGCTAAATAGGTTTCTTGTTTATTGATTTATCGCCCCTTTCATGATTATTTTATATTATCCCATTCACTAATATAACTATATTTATCCTACTAAAATATATACCTAGGACAACCATTTATGGTAGTTACCTCACTCACACCATATTTATTTCATATAAGTCTTTATATAGTACAGTATATATATATATACTATAAGTAATATATATATTATATATATATATATATATAGTCTAATTGGAGGATACTAGCATATAGCCAATATATATATCAAAGTTTACCCTAATATGGTAAACTTTGTTTCAACAGTAACTTAATAATATGTGGACAATACTTTCCTATATGAATACAGCATAGTATATATCCTTATATCTATACCTCACTCACCACTTATAAATCACATAAAACTATAGTATATATATATTATATACTAATATATATATATTAAACTAATATTACCTACTATATATATATATAATAATGATATACTAATATATTAATATAAGGTTCCCTTACTCCCCTTATAATATCTTAGGCTACCGCAATAAGAGTAAAAAACACTAGCTTTTCTACGGGTGGTCTCATTCATGATTAAATAGACTGAATACCTAAATATATATTTATTATGGTATAGATGATTTATGTTATTAGGGGGAGTGATAAGTTATGAGTTGTTTTATGTAATAAGCTGCAAAATCTATACATGGAGGTGGAGTTGAAAAATATTGTGAGATGGCGGCCACCACGGTGAGGTCAGGTAAGGAGTGATGAGGATAAGTAACCTTAGGGATATGTATGAGTGAAGGCTAGGGAGTAGCATATTTCTATTTGAATGAGTTATCATAGCTCAAGTTTTCATAAATTATGTTTATTGTCATAGTAATTATAGTGTTAATAGATGTGAATGAGGTTTGGACTTATCGTATATTTACGTATACTGGGGACTGTTTGAAGAAAATAGAGGTCTATAATATCATGGTATATAGTGTTAAAGTTCAGTTATGGGTGAATATTATTGTGGGATATTATATAGGTATATAGTATCAGGGGTGAGGATACTATGTATATAGCTTAGATTAGGTACTTGTTAGAGATATAATACGGGTTGGTTGAGAAGAAGGTAAAGTGAGGAGTAGAGAATTGGGCGACTAATATATAATATATTATATATGACTATTATATGATTTAATTATATATATAATTAATAATATAATCTTATAATTATATTATATTATGGAGATCTTAGGGTACCGAGTATTCTAAGTGTAATATATAGGCTGATACTATTGCTTGAAATACTGATATCGGTCTGGAAAAGTTAAAAACCGAAGATTAACCTCGGATAGTTCCGTATAGTACAAGTGCTGTTATATAATATTATATATTATATAATACCTATATATAAATAGGTATTATATGTGATATAATAAGGTATATCTTGACAGGACTTACCAACATGATATATTGTCCTTTTTACTCATTTCTGGTGAAAAAATTAACTGATCTCGAGAAGAATTTTTTCAAACTATTATAGATATCAGAATCACTAGTAATATATAATATAGCAATGGGCGTAAGGCAAATGCAATAGAACACAATAAGGGCATAAAGGAGGATTCGCATAAAGTCTGCCAAAAAACACAAAAAATACTCCAGCATAGGGAATTTTTAGGGAAATCGAAATATGCAAGAGATTTTTTTGCTTGTAGAAGGATATTATATGCTATAAAATATTTATTCAAATGTTTTACATCAATATATATACAATAGTGAGTGACCATATTAAGTACCTATAATTCATTAGGGTTAAGATACTATATTACTTAGGTGAGTCATAAGTATTAATAATATTGTCCAAAGTAACTAAGTTACTATTGTACTTTGGAGGAATATAACACAAGCCTCATTGGAATTGATATCATATATTAATATATATCAGTGTGGGCGAATCCGCACGGTAATCTACTATGAATTCCGGGGGATATTCGATAAATCACGATTAGGTCCTGGACACTGGTATTCTGTGAATTTCAGTGCATCTTTACGAATACATATATTTCTACATCACATCCCGCTATGAGATTCGGATTCGATGGTGTTGAACTTGGATTTCGATTCGAGCATTTTTACACTACGGATTCGTAATTCGAAGCTCAATTTCGAATCTCGTGATTCTTGATCACAAGAGGTGGCTTATTATCTAGGTTTTCTCATTTTTATTCAATCCATGGTTGTATTTAGATATAATAAAAAGCAGTACATACCGAATAAAATTGAGTTCATGGTACATAAAATTTAGGGGACAATCAATAAGGAGGTGCTTTGATATGAAAGCAGCACAAATCAAAAGATGCATATTTCTATATTATTATAAATTAATATATTTTAGGACTTAATATTACAGGATATAAACGCTAATAAAATGGGAGAATAGTGTACACACAAAAGTACTTGTCACTATACGTTTATTACTTACAATTACTGAAAAAAGGAAATATATAATATATTTATTTAATAGATTTAATATGTTAATTGTGAAATAGTTAATAAATTGCAATATTTAGTTACTTAACTTTTTTTAAAAAATTATTAAAAAAGGCAAGCTTAAGAATTAAAAATTTCCATTTTATAGGATAAACGCAAAGTTGCCTTTAAATAAGGAATTAATTTACATAAATATAAATTCAAGAAAGTATATACTAAAACAACCCTATAGAAAGTAGTTATACATAATATAATAGCATGGTTGATAATAGGTACAGATAATCAAGGGTAAGATAAGAACTAAACCTAGGAATAGAATCAATGTAACTATAAGTAGGAATATAATAATTTCCTTTAATAATATAAAATAATAACTTATAAGTGAGATTAATATATACTATAAGTACAGTTAATGATACATATATATAATATGCGTCAGCCTCTAGAAGAGCCATCCATATTCAAAAACATATGTCTATCGGATAGGATTATAAATGTGGTAACTTTTAGTTAGGAGATGTTTATAAAAAAATACAATAGCTACAGGGATGATACGTTTTTTGATCTGGTAAAATTTTTGATAGGAAAATGTAAAAAAAAAATATGGTTAAAATTTTAGTAATAGAAAGCCTATTTAGAGACCTTTTACTACGGTACTCATTAAAATAAATAGGCTTTTCTAGTATAGTTAATTTTTTTTTTTTAACCTAAAGAATTTTTAATTGGGTATACCGCACCATGGCAGGAGTCGGGGGCCTCTCGCCTTCCGGGGAACTAAGTAGGGTAGGCTATTTCCCCTAACCGGGAGAGGTCTCACGGAAATACCACAGCTCATAGGTATTTGGGTGCCGCGGGGGTTCCTCCGCCTCCCCTACGGGGTATGGAAAACGTCCCCCCCTGTCCGTACGCCTCGAGCTCCTAATTGCTGGTGCTAATACTTTACAAAATATCTATATATATTAAATATATATTTATAATATATATATATATATAAATATAAAGTATATACTATTATATATATATATAATATATATATATATATACTCTGTCCCCCGCCGGCCCGAGCTCCCTAAAATTTTCGCTAACTAAAATTTTAAAAGATTCCAAAAATATATCTTTTTCCCTGTAGATATTGTAAGATATATTATATTATATTTATTCATTTAATTTTTTTTTTACCATTTTTCTTTAAACTAAATTTTAACCAGGATTCCAACAAATGTATTCTTTTTCCCTGTAGCTATTGTAGTTTTGAGATATGTATTGTGGCTCTTCATAGGGGCTGGGCTATAATATTAAAGATAGATGCAGGTAACATGGCATCCGCATCCGCATCCGCCATCATTATTGAAAGTCCGCATCCGCGCTTTGGCCTGCGGATGTTGCGCGGATGTTTTATTGTCGAGATTTGATAAAGAATTATTATAAATAAAAATACTTAAGATGAATCTGAGAAACACAGAAAATGAAAATGTAAATGAGTTGAAGGCAATTCAAAAACGGCTTGAATTTCCATTTCTTAATGTTATCAAAGAAATTCAAACTCGCTGGAATATTACACTTCATATAGAAGAAATATTGCTCAAAGAACTTCTCGCTTCGTACGCCAGCTCGTATTCCAAAGTTTACAATCTTATAAATTTGGAAAATGACATCATAGTCACACCCTGCATTAGATATGAACACATTTGGGACACTATCCAAAAAATCAGCGATCATCACAGCTTCTGTCTCTTTTGTAATACCATTAAATCTCAACGCTATAAGGAAGCATTTGAACCATCTTCAAATAAAAATGATGACGGTTTAAAAGATAAAAGATGTAATATAAAACTAGAGGTAAGAAAAAGCATTTGGTTCTGTGAGAATTTAATGACCTCATGACTATTGGCAACTTACTTAGATTCCGTTATAAAGCAAAGTTTTTGTGAACGATATGTAGAACCAGTTGATCGTTACTATTGATTGATATAGAGAGCCAGATGAAACTTCAATCCGAACAGTCTATTAATTCGCACAAACCCATTAAACAGGAAAACACAATCTACAAACCAACACCTTACTAAAAGTACAACTCAATAAAGATTAACCACTGGAAGAATTTCTACCAGTCCAGTAGTGATGAAGAAAACACGCATTAACCAAAAGATGTAGTGCAAATGAAAACTATCACAAAGAAAAACGATTAGATTCAAATGGTGATCCAATTAGTTGGTGGAAAGTTAGCAAAATGTTTACCCACGCTTGAGTAAAACTTGCAAGGAAAACTTCAATTCGAACAATCTATTAATTAAGCCATCCATTAAAAGGAAAAAATGAAATATTATCAGGTACCAACAACTTCTACAGTAAATCAATGATAACAGATTCACTGTAAGAATTTCTACAGTCAGTAGTGATGAAGAGCCATATCAAAAGATGTAGTAAAAATGATTGAAACTATCACCAAGAAAAAAATGACTAGATACAAATCAAATGAAGATCCTATCCGTTGGTGGAGTGTTAATTAGCAAAAAATGCAAAATGTTTACCCACGCTTAAGTAAACTTGCAAGGAAATACCTGGCCTGCTCCTCCAAATAGGTGCTCAAGTGAGAGAGGTATTTAGGCATGCTGGGTAATTATTGATGAAAAGAGAACTAGACCTCTCAGCAGAAAAGGGAAGAAAAGGCAGATAAAAATTGATCGTCTCTCAAGCACAACCTTCCATATTTGATTTCAATACAAGGGCAAAAAGTATATAAATCACATGTAAAATCTCTTGTCATTAAAGGTCGGAGGTTAGTCTAAAAATGTAATCTCTCATGCTTTCCCCGGCACTTTTTTTGATTGAGAAAAACTCGATATTAATATAATAAATATAAATATAATATAATAGTATAATATAATATATATATATATATAATTATATATATATATATGAGTATATATATATATATATACTAAGTATATAATATATATATATAAATAAATATAAACTCTTAAATAAAAGATGTTAAAATCAAAACATCCGCATCCGCATTACGCATTCGCGCATCCGCGGATGCGAAAAAATGACATCTGCAGCATCACTACTATATATAAATATATAATATATATATATATCATATAATATAATGTATATATTTATATATATATATATATATATATATATATATATAATATATATATATACTATATATATATAGGTCATACACAGTGCGTAAATATGAGATGAGATGAGATGTTTTAGAAAAATGGATAAAAAAAGAGAGGTGGTTCGGGCAGAGTATCGTAGCAGGCTGCGAGAGTGATAGAGTGAACATGAGAGAGTAGAGATCGGAAACGAGTTAAAGGAAGATGTGATCAGGCGTAAGAAAGCTGGTTTTTATTATACAGCTTCAGAATTAACAGAAAAGTGCGACACAACGCCAATAGCACGAAGCTATAAGGGCGAAAAACGGAAGTCCTAAATGTAAACGCCAAAGGGAGATTGACGAGAGATGGGGGAGATTCTTCGAGCATTTGTGCAATGTGGAGGGCGTTGCGGCGAGGAGAAGATTGGCGAGATCTTGATTTGTGGAGATGGGAGAGAGGGGGTGGTAGTTATACGGAGAGAGGAAGACGATGGTAGCGTTGAAGAGTATAGAGAGGCAAAGGCGGCGGAGAAGAAATGGAATAGTTTGAGAAGATGCATAGGGTAGAGAGTTGAAGGGACAAGACGGATGTTATCTGATGAACAGGTTGCTGGAGAGATTATGTGAGTGCTGTGAATGGAAAGGGCAACAAATCTGCCCATATTCCAAGGAGATAAAAACAGAATGTGGAAACTATAGAAGGGATTGCATTTATGTCGCACCCTGCGACGATCTATGAGAGGATATTGGAGAGAGAAGATTGAGAGAGGAAGTGGAACACAAGCTAGAAGAGTGGCAATATGGTTTCAGACCGGGGAGATCGACTATAGGGGTGTTCGCTTTGAAAATGATAAGTGGAAAGAATTGGGAATTTAACAGGAAGACATGTGCACTGTGCAGCTTTAGTAAGCCTAGAACAGGCTTTTTGATAGAGTGCCAGGGTTATTGTGGAGGGACTGAGAAGAATAGATATGGAATACCTGAATTGTTAAGCAGTAAAAAGCCTTATGTAGAGCAGCAAAATGTAGAGTAAAGACTATTTCCGGTGAGGGAGGAATGTTTAAGTCAACTAGAAGTGAAGCAAGGGAGCGTGTCTTAATTCTGTTCATTAGTAACAGTCGAGAGTTGCGTGAGTCAGGAGATGGGCGGGAGTGGACGACAGGAATGTTTGGATACGTGGATTGATTGGTGTTGTTGCACACAAAACTAAGAGAGACTGCAGAATTTTCTGGAGCTTGGGACGAAGAGTTGGGGAGAGGGGTATGAGGAATAACCGAGAAGACAGGTGAATGTTCGATTGGAGGTGGTGGCCGATGTCCTGGAGGTGAGTTTGAGTGGAGAAGGGCTGAGACAAAAGGACCAGGTTAAATATTTGGGGGTGCACTAATAAGAGGAAAACGACATAATGACTCTGAATTAAAACCAAGAGAAATTGGGATGTTAATGGGACAGGGTAGGCAATGTTGGTTCCATGTTGAAGGAAGAGATTTTACGAGAGAGTCAAGATGGTGATGTACACAAGTACACCGGAGGCCAATACTGACGGACGGACATGAAGCTTGGGCCTTAAATCTAGCGAGAGCTAAATAGCAGTTGGGGAATGCGAGATGCCGCGTGTTGTGACTAGTATTAGAGGGAAGTAAAGAACGAAGAGACGGAAGAGAAAGATGAGGCGGTTAGGGCTGATTGGGGCGTGAGAAGCGTGGTAGAGCTTGTGGAGAGGGGATAGCTGCGGTGGTACGGGACATGTTAAAAGGATAGAGGAGCAACGAGTGCCGAGAAAATATCTGAATGATATCGGGGGGAGAAGAAGTGTGGGAAGACCATCGTATGTATGGAGTGACAACGTGAAGCGTGGCAATAGCATGAAGAGAGAAGGCATAAGGATGTGGAGGCCATCTGAAGATGTGGATAAGAGACAGAAGACGTTGGAAGAAGTTCGTGCAGGAACAAAGATATCATAGCATCTATATACAGGAGAATTGGTGTAAGAAAGGTGATTATAATAGGTATATATATGTTTATAGCTATATATATATATATAATATATTATAGATAATTAGTTGTGAGTATCAACTGCTCTTTATAGTATGTATATATATAGACTATGATAATGTATATATATATATATATTATTATATACATATTATATATATATATATATATATAGTATTATATATATATATATATATATACTATATAATATATATTATTATATTATATAATATAGATATATATATAATATTACATATATATATATTAATATTATATATAATAGGGAGATATGATCATAGCCCTGCCCTGGTGTCATTGGCAAATTCGCTATCCTTATTCTGGTGTTGTTTATATCTCTAGGAAATGTTTTCTTTAATGAAGATATAGAGATACGATATATACACATTTATAATCCAGGCTGTGATACTTTGTATTATTTATTATATGGCTTTAATTATGATAAACCCTTATAACAATTATCGATACTATACCAGTATT
>JABUQX010137007.1:22500-25000 GCA_015478945.1 Trachelipus rathkii
GCAATTATATAAGATGTTAAAAAAAGAACATATAATGGGAAAGGTAAAGAAATTAACTGCCTTCTCCGGAATGAATGCCACCGCCATGTTGCGACGAGCGAAAATACCCGGTGGCGTCTACGACGAGCTATCGCTCCCAACCCAAAATTGGAGGATAGCTCGTCGAAAGCACCGGTATATTGTCCTCAGTCGCAACAGCGGTGGTTCAATCCCGAAGAAGGCAGTTAATTCTTTACCTTTCCCATTATATGTTCTTTCTTTAACCATATATAATATATATATATATATATTATATTATATATATATATATATATATATATAATATATATATACTATCATTATTATATATATATATATACTTTGTGAGTGTGTAGGGTTGTGCATATGTGTATAGAGTTATTCCAAAAGTCACAGTCATTAGGAGAACGGAAGATATATTTTTGGACAGGATGGCAATTTTTGGTGATTTTTTGATTTTTTTTAAAAAAACAAAAATCATTGGTTTTTATATTTTGAATATTTTTGAATATTTTTGATTTTTTGATTCCAAATAAGAAAATTTTGAAATGTTACAAATTAATATATCGCGTGACGTACGAATCTGAAAAATAAAAAGCAATAAAAAAAATCCAAAGAAATCACAAATTGATTTTTTTAAAAAAAAATGCAAAAAATCAGACCAGAAAAATTGGCCATCCCTGTTTTTGGAAAACAATTTAAAAATGTTTCATTTTTTTCAATACAATATATTTACATCAAATTTTACTCTTCTGCCTTTACTCTTCCTAGTAATCATTTGTTATATTCTTAACGGACCTGTACCTTTATGTTGTATGGGAAAGATCGGTATTTCGTGTAGTACGTGGAAGAATTATTTAAAAAGAAATAGAATATGTTAATGAAAATAAATAAAGTTTATAAAGTTTTCTAATTATACTTTGAAGCAGGAAATTGTAAATTTTCTCTTTAATTGTATGTGAAAGTGTACCTAATTTATATTTAAGATGCTATTTAAAAATTTTTCTCACTTTACGAAAAAGATGAAAAAAGTTTTTGGGACACCTTGCGTTAATAATAAAGGGTCTATCTAGGAAAAAAAATCCTTAAAATAGGACAATTACTGGGGTTAGGGGGTTTCTTTTCTTAGACTTTGAAGGATTCTTAGGATATAAGATTATAAAGTAATATTCACATTAATTCTATTATCATATTCATGCTTTTCTTTAGGGTTTCATGCGGGCAATATCACAATTCATCAGCACCTTTAGTATGTTGTTCTCCCTCTATTAAACACATGTTGAATATATTATATTATGAAATATATATATAATATATAATATATATATTAATATATATATTATATATATATATATATATCTAATATATATAGTATATATATATATTATTAATAATATATATTATATAATAATATACCGGTATATAAATTAATATATATATTATTATACTACTATATATATATAGTATATAGTACTATTATATATATATATATATATATATTATATATATATAGTTATATTATTATATATATATATATACTTATATATAAATATATATGGTATATATAATATATATAATATGTATATATATATAATATATATATATATATATTATATATTATATATATATATATATATTATTACATATATAGTATATATTAGTATATATTATATATGATATATATATTATATATATATATTATATATATTATATCTATATATATATAATATATATATATATACATATATATTATATATAATTATATATATATAGTATATAATATATATATATATATATATTTATATATTTAGTAATATATATATGATATTAATAATAGTGATACTGTTTGCGGATGATACTGCCTTAGTGGCGAAGAATTAAGAAGGTTGAGTATTGGTGAAGGAGTTTGAGAGAGTGTGTGGGCAAAAGGGTCTTAAGATAAATCCGTAAAGTAAAAGTGTTAGTGCTTTGAGGAGGAGGAAACAGATGAGGGATGGGGTTAGGGATTAGAGTAGGAGTTGTAGTATTAGAAGAAGAAGTAAAGTTTTTTAGATATTTAGGGATGGATTTGGGTAGGGAAGGAGGATGAAGGGAGAGATAGATCACAGAGTAGGGAGAGGGAACGAGAGCATTGAGGTGGTCTGAGGGAATTATGGAAAAGGGGGGATTTATCACATTTAATCTTAAGATAAGTATGTTTGAAAAAAATTTGTGTGTTTCAGCGGTACTATATGGGTGTGAAACATGGGTTAATTTGCTAGGTCCAAGAAGAGTTGGAAGTGTTGAGATGAAAGGGTTGAAGAGGCGGTTGTGGGGTTAGTAAAAGAAGGATTAAATAGGGTGATAACGAGAGAGTGTTATTGGAGGAATGGTGTGGTGAGAAAGAGCGTAGAAGGGAATGTAAGAATGGTTGAACACCTGGAGGAATGAGGACAGAGGGTGGTTGAGAGTTTGGGAGGCGGAGGGGATAGGAAAAGAGAGG
>JABUQX010137007.1:30000-37500 GCA_015478945.1 Trachelipus rathkii
TGAGTTAATCATTTTGTCAAGTGACAAAGTGGCTTGAATAAACTGCTGATTTTAGAATTATTTTTAGATAAAACAGTTTGGAAGAGTCTATAAGTTATTTAATACAGTTTTGTTAAATATTCGCCTAAACTCTTCATCCTAAAATTAATTATGGTGGAAGCTTAAGACGGACGGGTTAACTACTTTGTTCTAGGCGCAGAGAAAACAAACTTTTTCTCAATAAACTTGAAATATTCATAAGTGTAACATCCCGCGTACATAAATATTCAGGCGAACTTGAAGACCCTAGGCATTCCAGAAAATATACCTCTTGGTATTCTAACCTTGCAGTATAGGAAGTTAAAAATTATTCCAATATTTGCCAACACCAAATTTTTCCTAGAATTAGTCATGTTCTAAATCTAAACGAAATATTCGGATTTGCGTACTCGCAAATCTTTGTTCAAAATTAAAATATACATATAGGGTGTTTACGAAATAGGGGGAAAAATTTGGAGCATATTATCTTTGTAACCATTACAAGCCGTTTTGGTCTTAAAAGTAAAGTTAGTTGCTAAAGTTCTTTCATTTTAGTAGAGCAAAAATGAGTTAGAGGAAGGTGCAAGGGGTATAATGTGAATATTGGTGTTTATGTTCCGTAGATGTGACGAGTTGGCTACGAAAACTCTGCAACTTAAAGCAGTAACCTAAAGAACAGGGAATTGCGGAGTAACCTATAGAACAGGGTATTGCTGTCTCTAATTTTGGACACTGCTATAGGTTGCTTTTTAGGTACCACTTATTAATAGAAATAGGATGAAAATACTCAGGAATATTGTTGATCACTATTGCAGAATATATTAAATACCTCGGGAAGCGGATACAAGCAATAACAATATACAAAAAATAATGCGAATCATAATACTACTCCTAATTTTACTAATAACAATAATAATGTCTTAATAACGAATTATTTTGTAAGTAATATTACTATGATAATAGTAAATAATACGAATAGGAACAGGAATAATAATAACAAGAGGCAAGAAGTAAATAGGAATAATAAATCACATAATAATAATAATATAATAATAATAATATAAGTAATAATATATATAATAATAATATATAATAATAATATATAATAATAATAATGATAATAATAATAATAATAGATAATATATTATAATTATAATTTATTATAAATTATTAATTATATATAATATAATATATAATAATTAATAATAATATAATAATATATATAATATAATAATAATAATAATATAATAATATATAATATAATAATAAATAATAAATATAATTTTCAGCATTAAAAATAATCAAATAATAAAAATACTAAAAATATAAAAAAGAAAATGAAATACATAATAACAATAAAAAGTAATGATAATAAATTACTTTAATAATAATATAATAATAATAATAATAATAATATAAATAATAATATTAATAAAAATATTAATTAATCATAATAATAATGGTAAAATATATGAATATTTATTCACCAAATTAATTATGATAAAAAAATATTATATTATAAACCAAATTATAATAATAATAGAAATAATAATAATAATAATAATATAATACATTAATGAAATAATAATAATAATAATCATAATAATAAATATAATAATAATATAATAATAATAATTAATAATACATATATAATAATAATAATAATATAATATAATAATAATAATAATAATAATAATAATAATAATAATAATAATAATAATAATATAATTAATAATAATAATAATGTTCTAATAATGAACAATAATAATGATAATAAAATAAATAAAATAATGGTAATTAATGATAATAATAATAATAATAATAAGAAGATAATAATATAAAAATATAATGATAATATAATAATAATAATTAATAATAATAATAATTAATCAATATAATATATATAATAATAATATAAATAAAATATAAATAATAATAATAATAATAATTAATAATAATGTAATAATAATGATAAAATATAATAATATTAATAATTAATATAATAATTATAAAATAATAATAAAATTATAATAATAATATTATAATAATAAAATAATAATAAGTAATAATAATAATATAATAATTAATTAATATATAATTAATAATAAGAAATAATATAATAATAAATAAATAATGAATAATAATAATAAATAATAATAATAATTAATAAATAATACAAATAATAACTAATAATAATATAAGTATTAAATAATAATAATAAATAATAATAATAATAATCAATAATAATAATAATAAATAATATAATGAATAATAATAATAATATAAATCAATAATAATAATGGTAAAATAATAATATAATAATAATAATAATAATACATGATAATATAATAATAATAATAATAATAATAATAATAATAATAATAATAATAATTAATAATATTATAATAATAATAATAATAATAATATCATAATGAAATAATAATAATAATAATATAATAATAATATAATAATATAATAATAATAATAATGATAATAATTTAATAATAATAATGAATAATAATAATAATAATATAATAAATGAATAATAATAATAATCAGAAATAATATAATATATATAATAATAATAATAATATTATAATATATAGTAATAATAATCAATAATAATACATAATAATAATAATAATATAAATAAATAAAATATATAATAATGATATATAATAATAATAATAATATTTAAAATTTATTTTACATTTTTTTGGGATGCTATCGATTTATCAAAAGTGGAAATATTAACAAAAATAATAATAATAATAATACATAATAATAATAATAATAATAATAATATATATATATAATAATAATATATAAATAATAAATAATATAATATATATATATATAATAATAATAATAAATAATATAACCACAATCTCGGAACTTCAACAGCAATTATCACATCATACATTTTGCCTGCTTCCTCACAACTCAATTTACACTACTAATCATGAGGAACTTTACGTAACATTTATTTCAAGACAAAACACTTGTAATAGTACAAAGATAATTTATCCTCCAAATTTGTCCCCTATTTCGTAAACACCCTGTATTAGATATATATTAAGTATACCACCTTATATACTATATATATAATTAGTTATATATATACTATATATATTATATAATAATATATATATCATATATATTATAGTATATACTACCTCCATTATTACTCATACTACATATATATATATATATTATATATATATATATATTAATATATATATATAATATATATATAAGTATATATATAATATTATATATATATATTGATATAATAAATGTATATATATAATATATATATATATATATATATATATATATATATTACTAATAGTATGTATTATATATATTTATATATATATATATTATATATATAACTTTATAAGGCCGATTTCTAAAACACAGTCCAAGTATGGCGTCCAACACCATAACTTGAAGCGTAGAAAGTGATCGGTGGGGGATGTCGGACCCCACTCCAGCCCGCGTAGCAGCACTACCGGCGTTTTGGCAGCCTTTGTGCTAAGGACGCGAGGCCGCAGCACCGTTGCGAAGCAGACCGTCGTAACGTGTCTCCCCCCCTAGTTTTTGGCCCCCTTATGGCCCTCCTTTAGGGGTCTAGCCCCCCCTTTTGATGTTTTGGCCTTGATATTTCTGTCTTAGCCTTGATATTTCGGCTTCGATACGTATCAAGGTCCGAAATTGGACCTTTCATAGGAGGTTTCGTGGAGGGATAGTGGGGATTAAAGTCTGAGTTTCGTGTGGTACCTGAGCGCAGTATGTTGTAGGGAACTGCCTATACATGAGGTCATGTAGGTACCTGCCCGCTACTTGAGTTGCCTGTATGTAACCTTGATGTTTCATTTTATTCGTCCATCCACACTCAGCACCTACACCGTACACACCGTACACACACACACGGGATACGTATTACACCAACGCCAAACACACGGCTATTTATACACACAACGCGCACACCGCTAGGGCTACTCTTTTTCACTACGCACACTCCATAGACCTTACACCTCACACCTACAATTAACACACACAAATACAACACACACGAATACACACACACACCACATCCTAGACACATCACCCGCCCTCTTACACCCACCAAACCACCGCCTTAGATACATAACACCCTAGATCATACACCGCACCCTAGCTCAAAACCTACACCTATCCCTAACCCGCCTATCCTAAAAGACCCCCCTTTACACGTACACTACCCTACACTAAGCTACACCCTATGACCCATACACCCCCTAGACACTTACACTACCCAAGACCTTACAACTCACAATAGACACGTTACATCACATAGACACTTACACTTACACTCAACACACACACATGCACCCATACTGTTTCATGAGGTTGAATTTGGCAATCCCCTTCGAGAAGGGGTGCGCCCAGACGGTTTGCTACGCAACCGTCGTCCGTGCACCGCCCATCCACCCACCCATGACACTTTACACCTCACTCGCACCTCATCACCTACACCTATCACCTACACCTACGCCCACAGCACACACACTATGGCACTTATACACAGTATGTCACTTACTACACCTACACACCCAGCCATAGACACTTTTACAATCACCCATAGACACTTACACTTACACGTCACACAACACACTCGAATATTCTTGATGCCTCGAGCTTTGATGCTCAAACTGTGATGTCTAGCTTTGATGCTTCAACTTGATGCCTCTAGGCTGTTATGGTTTCAGCTTTATTGAATGGGTCACTGATATTGATGTTCAATCTTTTTGATGGTTGGGGAGTTAAATTCAGATTTATTGATGGTTCAGTACATTTTTGATGGTTCTCGAATCACCGTTAAGAAGTGTACGAATGAGTGTTCGTAATTAGGTGTTCTACTGAGTATCTGATGAGGTGCAGTGAATCCAAGTGCAGTGCCAATGAGTGCCATGAGTGCCCAACTGAGTGCCAGCATAAGTGCCAATGAGTGCCACTTTTTTTCAGGCTTTTCTAGTCTCGCCTGGCCTAAGAATAAGCCCTAATCTTGTGTTACCCCTAGGTTTAAAAGGTATGAAGAATCAAATGGTGTTATTACAAAGGTTGCTGAGGAAGCTTCCTACTGCGATGTTAGCCTTTTCTAACACTGTCTAGCACGCAGAATATATAAGTTACAGAGTTTACCACATTTGGAGCAAGTGAAACGCAAACGTATTCCCGAGTCCGCGTTCGCAGGTGACTCCCGCCGCGAAACCGTCTCGTCGCGTCCAAGTCAGGCTCAATATTACAGCGCCGAGCGAATAAAATATGATATCCAATGTAAATATTTCAAGAATTTCTTTTTGCAAATATCACTATAAGTCATTCATTTTCATTTCATACTTAAACATTTTTTATTAAACAAAACATGATAACTTTACAGACCTTAAAGCGGGAGTAAAAACAAGTAATCTTAACTCAATGCCTAAGCAACAGAAGGGAGTTAGTAAGGCTTTGTTTTTTGCTTTCTGCTTTATCCTGCTTTGACATATACTATTTATTAACAATTGTATGTTTTCTTTTTTTTTTTTTATTATATTTTTATTTATATTATTTTTATTATATTATTTTTATTATTATTATTTTTTATTAATATATTTATACTATTATTATTTATTTATATTATTATTATTATATTATTATTATTTATTATTATTATTTAATTTTATTATTATTTTATTATTATTTTATATTATTATTAATTTTATATATATTAATTTATTATTTTTATTATTATTTTTTATTGTTATTTTTATTATTTTATTTTTATTATTAATTTTTAATTATATTTTTGTTTTAAACATCATTTTTATTACTAATTTATTCTTTTCTTATTATTCTCTGATTATTAACTTATTATTTTATAAATTCATTTTTGTTATTTTATTTTCAGTATTATTAATTATTAATTATTCGTTATTATTATTATTATTATTATTATTTATTATTATTCATTATTATTATTAATGACCATTAGTATTATTAGTTATTCTTCTATTATTATTTATTATTATTATTATTATTATTATTATTTTATCTAGTGCACTATTTACATGCATGCCTATTGTTATTATAATTTAACACACACACACACACACACACACACACACACCAGCACACACACAGCACACACACAACACACACAGCACACACACACTTAAACACACACATACACACACAACACACACGCACACACATGCCTTAACTTCATTATTTATTAACATTATGGATTTTCTTGTTATTTTTTTTTTTTGTTTATATTTTTTATTTAATAATTTTTAAAAATTGTATATGTAAGAAGAAATAACCCGCGAGTGCCTGTTATCATAATCATTTTTATTTGCTAAAATGGTACGAAATTTTAATTAAAACATATACTTTACAGGCCTTAAAGCAGTAAAACAGTAAATCAATAGCGCATCTTGCCTAGCAAGCAAAGGCTTAGTATGCCTTTGTTTACTGCTCTACTGCTGTTGTTGCTTTAACTGTTTACATCATATTTTAATATAATGAAACTATTATATTAAAGAAATTTTATGTTTTTTTAATTAATCATTTACATTTCTATTATTCACCCACTGTTACCTAAATTAATTTGAAGTTTTTTAACTAGCGCGGATTTAATTATTTATTATCATTTATTATTAATTATTATTATTATTCATTATTATTTTATTATTAATTTATTATTGATATTATTATTATATTATTATTATTGATTATTATTATTATATATTATGTATTAATTATTATTATACCGTCCAGTCATTTTACTTCATGGCTATTATTATCATCTATGTTCATTGACATTCCAACACGAAAAACACACACACACACAATCCACACACACAACCACATCCACACACACACACAACACACGCACGCACGTCACACAACACACATTAGCACCACACGGCACACACACGCCCCTCTGCTCATTAAAATATACACTGTTTAAAGATATCAAATAAGTTCTTTTGTATGAACATAACAAATAATTTTATGTTTTAATTAAACACGTACATTTATATTACTCATTCAATTATAACTAACATTATTTCAAAGTTTCTTAAAACCTATAATAAATCATTATCTTTAAACAAGCATTTTTTTTATTATTAACCTCTTGGTTTGACTAATGTTTATAAATTTTATAACTATGAAATTTTAAAAATAATTTTATACTAAAATTTTATGAAATTTTATTAAAAACATATATTTTACGTACCCTAAAGCAATAAAATCAGTAAATCAGTAAGCTAAGACCCAAGCAGCCCTCTACACGAAGCTATACCACGTTTTGTTCTATCGACTTACCGCTTTACATCATCTTTAGCCATGTAATAAGTATGAAAATAGAAAAATAAGTTCTTCTCTGTTAACATAACATGTATTTTTATTAAAATCATTTATGTTTTTATTTAAAAATAAACAATTATT